>VKOC01029487.1:0-12908 GCA_009364415.1 Spea multiplicata
TGCCACACCAACACCAAAACACACACACCCCAGGACAGGCTCTGCTATACTGATAACCAAAAACACACAAACAGCAGGACACAATCTACGTCACAGACATCTACGTCAGGATGGATTTTTCATGCGGCACTGTCGTTTATACCCCCTTGTGTTTTTGCCCCCTTGTGTATTGATGCCCCAGCCAGCACCCTTTTAGTATAGATTAATGTGGTGCCCCCACACCCTTGTATGATCGCCTCCAGCCACCACTTTTTGTATTAATGCCCCCAGCAAGCACCTCCCTTTATTACTGATTTAATATGTAGAAGAGGATAAAGGTTTAGCTGACTGCCTCAATGAATATTTCTGTTCAGTTTTTACAGATGAGAATGATGGAATGGGACCTCAGTTGGGAAAAAAGACTGAATCATTTGAAATATGTGAGTTTATCGAGGCGGAGGTTTTACTTCAGTTGTCTAAGGTAAAGACAAATAAGTCGATGGGGCCTGATGGGATACACCCCAAGTTATTAAAAGAGCTTGGGGGTGTACTAGCAAAACCGTTAACTGATATATTTAATGAATCATTGGTAACGGGAGTTGTCCCTGGGGATTGGAAAGTAGCGAATGTTGTGCCTATACACAAAAAAGGCAGTAGGGAGGAGTCGGGCAACTACAGGCCAGTTAGTCTTACATCTGTAGTGGGAAAATTAATGGAAACTATGTTAAAGGAAAGGATTGTTGAACATCTGAAGTCACATGGCTTTCAAGATCAAAAACAACATGGGTTTTCCTCAGGAAGATCTTGCCAAACAAATCTCATTGATTTTTTTGATTGGGTGACTAAAGTCATTGATCAAGGTGGTGCAGTAGACATTGCGTATCTGGATTTCAGTAAGGCCTTTGACACTGTCCCACATAGAAGACTTATAAATAAACTGCAATCTCTGGGTTTAGATCCCAATGTTGTTGAATGGATTAGGGAGTGGCTGAGTGACAGAAAACAGAGGGTTGTAGTCAATGGCGTATATTCAGAACAAGGTCTTGTTACCAGTGGGATACCTCAGGGATCTGTACTTGGACCCATTCTCTTTAATATTTTCATTAGTGATATTGCAGATGGTGTTGATGGAAAGGTATGTTTATTTGCTGACGACACAAAAATTTGCAACAGGGTTGATGTTCCTGGAGGAAGAAGCCAAATGGCAAACGATCTAGGTAAGCTGGAAAAATGGTCAGAACTGTGGCAATTGGCATTTAATGTGGATAAATGCAAAGTAATGCACCTGGGGCATAAAAACCCAAGGGCAGAGTATAGACTATTTGGTACTGTCCTAACCTCAACGTGTGAGGAAAGGGATTTAGGGGTAATTATTTCTGAGGATTTAAAGGTAGGTAGACAATGCAGTAGAGCAGCAGGTAATGCTAGCAGAATGCTTGGTTGTATAGGGAGAGGTATTAGCAGTAGGAAGAGGGAAGTGCTCATGCCGCTGTACAGATCACTGGTTAGACCTCACTTGGAGTATTGTGTACAGTACTGGAGACCATATCTCCAGAAGGATATAGATATGTTGGAGAAAGTGCAGAGAAGGGCTACTAAAATGGTTTATGGATTACAAAATAAACCTTACCAGGACAGGTTAAAGGATCTTAACCTATATAGCCTGGAAAAAAGACGGGACAGGGGGGATATGATAGAAACATTTAAATACTTAAAGGGAATCAACAAAGTAAAGGAAGAAAGTTTATTTAAAAGGAGAAATAAAACCGCAACAAGAGGACACAAGCATAAACTAGAGGGGCAAAGGTTTAATGGTAACATCAGAAAATATTACTTTACGGAAAGTGTAGTGGACGCATGGAATAGCCTCCCAGTGGAAGTGGTAGATGTTAATACAGTAAAGTCATTTAAGCAAGCATGGGATAGGCATAATGCCAAGCTAGATATAGGATAAGGGCAAGTACTAAAGGAGAGTACTCAGAGGTTGGGCAGACTGGACGGGCCTTCTGGCTCTTATCTGCCGTCACTTTCTATGTTTCTATGTTTCTATGTGATGGCCCCATCACATATACGTGTTAGACATGCATTTTTAACTACATAATGAGTACTTATCTCTTTGAAGTAAAGACTATGATTGAAACATGATTTCAAATTTGAACTGAACTGGCAGTTTTATTAATATTAGACCCTGCTGCCAAAATATATAAATATTAGATCCTGCTGCTGATATATATATATATAATTAGCCTCTGCCGCCCATATATATTGATATTAGACCCTGCTGCCGATGACCGGTGTAGATCAACACATTAACACACAAACCCAGCTTTGCATGTATAGATCAACTGAAATTCACTTGTGATCTCAGCTCTGAAGGTATATATCAAATAGACAAAATCAGACATGCAAATCCTGTATTTGCAGGTATACAATAATATATGAAACGTAGCATTGCAGGTATAGATCAAATAAATACATGGAAAACAGCATTGCAGGTATCAACTGAACAAGACATAGAAACCCTGTATTTGCAGGTATACATAAATAATGTATGGAAACATAGCATAGCAGATATGGATCTACAGAATAACACACAAACCCAGTTTTGCAGCTACAGATCAATTGGAATTTACATAAAAACACGGCATTAAGGTATATTTAAAACCCTCTAAATTACAGGCATAGATCACAGGTTGCACACCCCAAAGTCATCTCTGGCATCCACACTGCCCACATAGAACCTGGCCAGCACCCAGATAACACACATAAGATTTGCCATCTTTGTCCCCAAACAGACTGGCCTGTGCGATCTTTGTCCCATATACACCCTGCCTGGCCTTCTTGGTCCCCAAGGCTCAAACATTCTGCTAGTGCCATCTTTTCCCTTTCCACAATTATATAGGGCTGCAACTAACAATTATTTTCATAATCGATTAGTTGGCCCATTATTTTTTCGATTAATTGGATAAAAAAAATGAATGTCAATTTTTCATTTATTTAACCCCTTAATGACAAAGCCCATACCAGACATGCCACGCTGCCTCCCAGACATGCCACTCCACTCTACCCTCACATATGTCACTCCGCTCTACCCCCAGATATGCCACTGTGGCCCCTGATATGCCTTATACCCCCTGATACTCCACTCCATCCTCCCCAGACACGCCACACTGCCTACCAGACATGCCATGCTGCCCTCCCCACATATGCCACTCCACTCTACCCCCAGATATGCCACTCCACTCTATCCCCAGATATGCCACTGTGGCCCCGGATATGCTTATACACCCTGATACACCGTTCTATCCTCCCCAGACATGCCACACTGCCCTCCCCACATATGCTTTATATACCATATATGCCTTATACCCCCAGATATGTCTCTCCGTCCTCCCCAGATATGCCTTATACCCCCCAGATAGTCCCCTCATAGAGTCACAGACCCATTCACAGCACACTGACACAATACTTTTATAAATAAATACTAGACTTGGGCACCAGGGGGCTCTTCGTGTTCGTCTTCGTGCTCGTCTTCGGGGGGGAAAAAACTTTGTATTCTGCGAATATTCGCCCGTTCCTATCTTCTCTTCGGGCGAATATTCGTGGGCATTCTTCGTGCTTGTTTCATCTTCGTTTCTCTCTCGGTTGCCTAGCAGGGGTTAATACGGGGTTAACAACGTATCGGAGCAGCAGCAGCTGCTGTGAAGGTACATGTGTGCAACTCTATTGGTCGTTTTGGCAGGGGGCTAGTCTGGCATCAACAAGTGAATTGCAGAACTGCAGAATGCACTTCATTCGTTGATGGCAGGCGAGCCCCCTGCCGAAACGACCAATAGAGTTGCACACACGTACCGAGGTGTACTGTACACAAAATGACCTAGACAAATGCTCCAAGGAACTTGGCCTCCTTTGTTTTTATCATACACAGTCACACATCCATAGATGTTTAATAAAAGAATAGGGATTATTTTACATTTTTAAATTGATTTTGGACCACTTGTAATACATGCCTAACATTTGCTACCTATTTACAATGGCATACTTTGCAACAACCCAACTTTTACTGGACAGGACTGGAAAAAAGCAGGACTGTCCACCAAAATCTTGGGTGTGTTGGCAGGTATGCGGATGGAAAAATGTTGGACAAGAACTAAAAAATAGCTTAGGGTTAATGTACGGTTATGTTTAAGATTAGTAGCAGTGCACTGGTTTGGTTAAAGATGTATTATGTCTAAATAATAATTTAATTTTAATGGATTTTTTTAAAAAAAAATTAGGGGTTTATTTAAATGTATTTTAAAGTTAGATTTATTATTTAGTACTTTATTATATTTATTTAATGTTTATACTAGCGTTACCTACCGAGCTATAACTACCTACGTGTATTTGCATACCTAGTTTAGCTAAATTAGATGGGACAGGACTGGAAAAAAGCAGGACTGTCCCTGAAAAAGTTGGGTCTGTTGGCAGGTATGTGGATGGAAAAATGTTATAGGGTGAAGTGTGAGTTATAGCGTTAATGTAATGCTATTAGTGAGTGTAGAAGTGAAGGCCAGGGCAAATAACAAGAGGAAAGGTCCTTGTGATTTGTGCATTGTACGTGTGTGTATGTGATGTGTGTTATGTCACTGTGTTATGTGTGATGTGTTATGTCACTGTGTTATATGTGTTATGTGTGTTATGTGTTATGTCACTGTGTTATGTGTGTTTTTTTGTTTTTTTTTTAAATAATTTATTGATTTTTAGAATATAAAAAAGGGACATACAATAACATACAGTAACATACAGAGTATGAAGATATATGCAACAGTTCAGTTCATTCATATATCAAAATTTGCATCTCCTTGTATATTAATTTATTAGTTATATAATACCATACAAAAAGATACGATATGCCAGACAGAGCCATTCAAATGGATCTGAGTTAACCTATATAAATCATATATAAGTCATACTACTTAGACAATAAACGTTTACTACACACATTGACGAGGACGCATTCACACACATGTGGCGGTAGGATGGAACAGCGAAAAAAAAAAGAAAAAAGAAAAAATATAATTATCAGTGACTAAGATAATTTTCAAGACACTATACCCATTGGGGTCTTACAAAATACTCAAATAAATATAAGCCAGTATGTATATATCAAGAGAAAAACACAAATTCAGAGGAGGCATGGATAATGCCAAAGAGAGAGAATTTCTGAAGGAGGGAGGGACAAATGAAAAAGCCAGATATAAGAATGAATAGAGAATTTACATTTAAATATAAAGGAAAAAAGCTTCTCAGCTTGAATCTTGATATTTCCCAGCTTAGAGCAAGACCACCATATGTGAAGTTGAGTCCCCTCCTCGTGTCCACACCTCCAACATAAGTTAGAGTTTAGGTTGGAGAATATTTTTAAATGGGAAGGGACTAAATACCAACGGTGGAGAAGCTTAAAGAACATCTCTTGAATGTTAATCGCGTGTACCGCGTTCTTAACTTGTGACCAAGTATCCACCCATTTTTCCATAGGAAATATAACATCACAATCATTTTGCCATTTTCCTACTGAGGGGGGTAGTACATCAATTTCTTGAGTATCTAAATATAATGATATCAAAGATATAATTTTTTTTTATAATGCTTATTAATAAATGTATCAAGTTCTGAAGGTGGATGAACTACCTGAGTGTTCAAAAAATGCTTCACTCTAAGATAAGTAAATAATTAATTATCAGGAAGTTTAAATTTAGATTGAAGCTCAGAAAAACTAAGAAATGAATCGTTTGGTTTAAGGTCTCCAAATGTACAGATGTTATTTAAAGTCCATTTATTAAGATTAATATTCTGGATATAATAATTGAGGACCTTTACAGGTGTAAAAACCGTAAAATGCACATCTGGTCTTTCGAACCTTCTAAATTTATAACGTGTTTTTAAAGCATCCACTATAACTTGGTTCATAAAGTTTAATTTTTTCGAAATAGATGGTCCAAGCCAAAAAAGATTGAATAGATCGTGTTCATTTATTTGGTTTCGTTCACAATATAACCATCCTAAATTAAGATTCTTATTAATATTCCAATGTAATACATGTGTAAACATTACAATTTCGTGTAATCTTCTAATGTCTGGAAACCCCAAACCCAAATGTCTATAGCTTCTCTTTATTACTTTCTGGGTTATTCTTGCTTTACCCGCTTTCCAAACAAAGGAAAGGAACATTCTAGAAAATGTATCCAAAATATACGCCGGGACCCGAAGTGGTATTGTTCTAAGAAGGTATAAAATTTTAGGAATTAAATAAGACTTAAGCATGTTAACTATACCCAGCCAGGATAGCTCTATTAAATTCAATTTTCCTATTAAATTAGCAAGATTATTCAATACAATCTCATAATTAAGAGAGATTATTTTTTTTAAATTAAACATTAACTTAATTCCGAGATAGTCCACCGACTCCTTTGAACAATCAAGATGGTATTGTTCATTAAGATAGGTCTTTTGAGAAGAAGAAATGTATGCTGAGATCACCTGTGTTTTCTGAAAATTTAATTTATAGTTTGAATACGAACTAAACTCTCGAATAGCTGACAGAGCTGCAGGGACTGATACCTCTGGATTAGTCAAAGTGAGTATAATATCGTCTGCGTATAATGTTATTTTAAAAAATTGTTGATTAATATTAATTCCTTCAATCTCTTGCAAGGATCTGATTTGAATCGCCAAGGGTTCAATTGTTAATGCGTAGAGTAAGGGGGCTAACGGGCATCCCTGCCGAGTACCATTGGCAATATTAAAGAATGTAGAGTTTAGAGCAGGGCCTGTAACCTTACCAGTTGGTATACTGTATAAGGCCATTGTGCTTGATTTAAAGAATCCCGAGATCCCTACTGCATCCAAAGTCGCACTCAAAAAATTCCAACTCACCCTATCAAAAGCCTTCTCGGCATCTAAGGCCAAGAACACTGAAGGAGTGCGAGTATAGTGTATCTGCGCAATTAAATCTAGTAATTTCCGAGTATTATCTTCGCCATTTCTACCGCTGATAAATCCTGATTGATCGGGATGTATCAGATCTGCTATTACTTTACTTAATCTCTTTGCTAAAATTTTAGAATAGATCTTTGCATCGACATTTATCAAAGAGATCGGTCTATAGTTAGAGATAAAACAAGGATCCTTCCCTGCTTTTGGGATTGGGCAGATAGAGTATTGTGTGTGTTATGTTTGGTTGGTTGTGTATCAGAAGGAAAATAATGAGTGGGCACTCACCTGTTTCACCCCAGAGCAAAGCATCCAAACACTGTTTATATGTATAAATATATAAGGGGGCAGTACAGAGATCACTCCCAGGACCTATTTATACCCAGGACTGTATCTATAACAAGGGGACATCCTCTACGGCTGGAGGAAAGAAGGTTTCTACACCAGCACAGGCAGGGGTTCTTTACAGTAAGAGCGTGAAACTATGGAACTCTCTGCCAGAGGAAGTGGTAATGGTAAACTCAATAAAAGAGTTTAAAAGGAGCCTGGACGTGTTTCTTGAAAGCAATAATATTACAAGTTATGGATATTCGATTAATAGGGACAGAACGTTGATCCAGGGATTTATTCTGATTGCCATATTTGGAGTCGGGAAGGAATTTTCCTCCTGGTATGGGGCAATTGGCATCTGCTTCATAAGGGTTTTTTGCCTCCTCTGGATCATCACAGTAGGGACACAATATGTATATAGGTTGAACTTGATGGACTTTGGTCTTTTTTCAACCTTATGAACTATGTAGTCTTAGACGTTTGGCAGCAGACTTCCAGAGCTCAGACACAAGGCCCTAGCGTAAGCTGGCCACTCCGGCGGAGGTAGCAGGCGTTGCCACACAGCAAACAGAGGCAGCCAGGGGGGAGAAACTGCCCTTACCATTAGGAACATTTGAGGCATGACACTAGCCAGGAAGCGAACTGGCATTGAAGAGAGACTGGCACCACCACCACCAGCAGCAGCATTGGAAAAGGCGAATGAGTGGTCAATTGGCGACCCGCTCACCTGTTTCACCCCAGGGCAAAGCACCCAAACACTGTCAGTCTTAGACGTATGGCAGTAGACTTCCAGAGCTCAGACACTAGGCCCTAGCGTAAGCTGGCCACTCCGGCGGAGGTAGCAGGCGTTGCCACACCGCAGACAAAGGCAGCCAGGGGGGAGAAACTACCCTTACCATTAGGTACATTTGAGGCATGACACTAGCTATGAAGCGAACTGGCATTGAAGAGACGCTGGCACCACCAGCAGCAGCAGCATTGGGAAAGGAGAATGAGTGGGCAATTGGCGACCCGCTCACCTGTTTCACCCCAGAGCAAAGCATCTAAAGACTGTCAGCCCTTGGCGTTTGGGAGCGGACTTCCAGAGCTCAGACACAAGGCTCTAGCATAAGCTGGCTACACCAGCGGAGGTAGCAGGCGTTGCCATACTGCAAACAGACGGAGCCAGGGGGGAGAAATTACCCTTACCATTAGGTACATTTGAGGCATGACACTAGCCAGGAAGCGAACTGGCATTGAAGAGACGCTGGCACCATCACCAGCAGCAGCAGAATTGGGAAAGGCAAATGAATGGGCAATTGGCGACCCGCTCACCTGTTGCACCCCAGAGCAAAGCATCCAAAGACTGTCAGTCCTATGCGTTTGGGAGCGGACTTACTAGGCCCTAGCGTAAATTGGCTACAATGGCGGAGGTAGCAGGCATTGCCACACCGCAAACACGTGCAACCAGGGGGAGAAACTACCTTGAACATTTTGGACATTTGAGGCATGACACTAGCCAGGAAGCGAACTGGCAGAGAAGAGACGCTGGCACCACCACCAGCAGCAGAATTGGGAAAGGCGAATGAGTGGGCAATTGACGACCCACTCACCTGTTTCACCCAAGGGCAAAGCATCCAAAGACTGTCAGTCCTTGGCGTTTGGGAGCGGACTTCCAGAGCTCAGACACAGACCCTAGCGTAAATTGGCTACACCGGCGGAGGTAGCAGGCGTTGCCACACCACAGCAAGTGCAACCAGGGGGAGAAACTACCCTTTCCATTAGGGACATTTGAGGCATGATTTCAGCCAGGAAGCGAACTGACAAAAGATGGTGGCACCACCACCAGCAGCAGCGTTGGAAACAGAAAAAGGTGAATGAGTGGGCAATTGACGACCCGCTCACCTGGTTCACCCCAGGGCAAAGCATGAAAGTCTGTCAGTCCTTGGCGTTTGGGAGCGGACTTACAGAACTCGGACACTAGGCCCTAGCGTAAATTGGCTACACCGGCGGAGGTAGCAGACGTTGCCACACCACAAACACATGCAACCAGGGGGAGAAACTACCTTAAACATTAGAGGGGAAAAAAAAATTACTTTCCAAGCTAAGAGCTGGGTAACCCAACTTGGACAGATTGAATTTAAGAAAGGCAATCTGCTCCATCAGATGAGGTGCCATGCGTGAGCGCTGTTGACTACAGTATGTTTCCAGTTATAGAAAACACGCGCTCACTTTGAACAGTGGTTGGCGGATATGATAGAAGCTGCTGCGCAACCCATGAGAGTGCAGGCCACACACTCTTCTTTTCATCCCAGTAGCTAAGAGGATCAACATTACCTCTGTGAAGTTCCTTCTGTGCCTAATGTTTGACCATTTCAGCAGCACTACTCTCCTTTCTGCTGCTAGCTCTGTCCGATGGTCCAACTATACTGCCAAGTGCCTCTTCCCAAAACGCAGCTGCTCCACTCAGCTGTGTTGTGCTGCTGCTAGGGGTAGCAGACCACATCATCTCTTCCTCCTCCTGCACCTCACCCTCCTCGGACAGCATTCCCATTTTACGCTGCCAGTCACGCACCTTGTTGACCAATTGCTCCCGGTAGCTACTGAGAACATTGAATTTCAAAGCTAGCTTTCCCTTAATTCTTGGATCGCAAAGGCATGCTAGCATCATTTCGGGACTCTCTTCCATGCGTTTGCGAAGGTGTACTTTTAGCAGATCCTTCAGCTTCCTGACTATGGCTGCTACGTCAGGATGTAGAGTGCCACCTTGAACAGCCTCACGGTTTTCAATGAACACATCCATCTTGCTGCCTGGATGGGAGAACACTGGGATTACCTGGGCCAGACTGGCAGTGTTTGAGCTTAAATTTTCTGCGGCATCCCTGAATGGTTTAAGGACTGCCACTAGCTGGGCGATCACTGTCCAATCCTCCCTATTCAATGGAGATGTAATCCCAATATTGTGCTCTGAGGCAAGATTATGGATTGCCCTCTGCTGCTTTAAAATCCTCTCCAGCATGTCTAACGTGGAGTTCCACCGTGTACTGACATCCTGACGTAGGCAGTGTACGGGAAGACCTGACCTCTCTTGCTCTTCCCTCAAAAGTTGGCTAGCCTTAACACTATGGTGAAAGTGCCCAGCGATCTTTCTGCAGCGGGACAGAACTACTGCTGCCACATTAGTTCCTTCTGACATTGCTGCCTTCACTACAAGATGGATGATGTGGGCTGCACAGTGCACACCAACAATATGACCATCTCGCAGCGCTTTCACCATATTGGCACCTCCGTCAGTTACCACAAAACCAACTAAAACATTGGTGCCCGCCTCTGCTCCCACCCAAAGGCTAAACATTTTCCTAATTGCATGCAGAATATTTTGAGAAGTGTGCTTTTCATCCATCACTTCTGCATGGAGAAGGAATGATCGGTAGCCTGCTGCAGCAGCTTCCTTAGACACACCGGGCTGCCACCAGTGTGGTGTCAAAGAAAGAAAGGCATGCTGGCCGCTAGGTGCACTCCACAAATCTGTAGTGAAATGAACACACTGACCAGCAGCCTTGGAAAGCTCCTCTTTCACTGCTGCAAAACAGGACCCATACAATGAGGGAACAATGTTCCTGCTGAAAGTGGAACGTGACGGAACTGTGTATTGTGGAGCCACAGCCGCCATCAATTGTTTGAAAGGCTCCCCTTCAATCATGGAGAAGGATGCCCCTCCAACAGCAATGAACTGACCAATAAGTCGCGTTACTTTATTGGCCTGCTTTTTGGGCATTGTTCTCTTGGTGTGGAATGCCCCAAATTCTTCCAGTGTGGGCTGGGCATGCAGTGCTCCAACCTGCCTTGTTCTCTGGCTGCCAGCACTAGCTGCTGCTATTGGCTCAGAAGCAGCTGTTGGGGTTTTACCACTGTCTCTGGAGATGGTACTGGTTGTTGTAGTACCACGGCCACCAGCTATGCTGCCTGCACTACGTTTTACTTCTGCATCTTTCCCCAATAGCACAGCGTTATGTTGAGTGCTGAGCTATTGCTAATGCTAGCACTGGTAAAATGGCCAGACCCCTCTGAGTCTTGCTGCTAATTTGGCTCTGCTTGGTACCTTGCATGCTGCTTGTGGATGGGGAAGATGCTGCTTGGGGCAAAAGGCAATTCTTTTTAGTCACTGGGCTAGTACTACTTGTGCTACCCTTTCATTTTGAACGTGCTTCTGGTGCTTTAGGCTCTCCGTAAAAAAACCATAGAGCTTGTGGGCCTAGCCGGACTACTACTGTCTGCTTTTCGTGCCTTTCCTTTACTTGATAATCCTTCAAGAAATGCTTCCCCAAATGATAAGCGAGAGCTTGGCCTACTTGGCCGACTAGACTGACACTAAGGCTGCATCTTAGAACTGGTGGTGGTGCTGGTGGTAGATGGAGCTTGTTCCTCCTTAGTCCCAAAAGTAGGATCCATTTGAAATTTTGTGTTGTGTGTGTGTAGTGTAATGTTTAAAAAACTATAAAAAAAACAAAACAAAAAAAAAGACAAAAAAATTAGAGGAAGTTCTTCAGTGCTACTGCTTAAAAAGTAAAACTATGCACAACTGCACTGTGCTGTTGTGTGCAATCTGCCAAAGTGCTAAAGTTATTTAAATTATTAACTCAAGATTAACTATTTATATAACTAGCAGTATTTTATTTTTACTTTGAATTTACACGGGCCTAAGAGCTTAGCCTACTACTATGCTAAAGCTATATTTCCTTACTATAAGTCTACCTCTAGGCAGACGCTCTAAAGCCCACTAAGCTAAAGTGAGGTTAAATCAGATTCAGTATATGATTTATTAATTAATATTAAGTTATATAATATTAATAGATTAGAACTAATTTACTTATATATTATGTATCATAGATAGAAGAATATAGATTATGAATTAGAATTTAGAATTAGAATTACTTATATTATAGATTATGAATTAGAATATTATTATTTATAATATATTATAGATTAAGATTAAAGAAGATTAGAATTATTTTAGTACTACAGCTAGTAGCTTGAAGCTCTGCTTAGTACAGTTGTTGCCGTCACACAGTCAATTTTTCTTGAAAAGAAATTAGAAATAAAATGTCACAGCAAAACAGTTAGCTTCACTGCTTGCTGAAACACACAGCACTTATGCGGCTGCACTCACTAGCCCAACAAGTTCACTTCACTGATGGACTGAGGTGAGCAAAACAAATGAAATAAAATGAAAGATTATTAATTAAGAAAAATTGACTTGGTCTCTTGCTGTTGCTAAAACAAAGCACAAACTATAGAGCTGCAGCACCAGTACTAATAAGATTAGCTGAACTATACGCTAGTAGTAATTAATTAATATTACTTTTATTTATAGCTAATTTAATTAACTATTAAGATAAGAAAGAATTATAGAATTATTGATATTACTGATTTTAGATTAGACACTAGTAGATGTCTTGAATGTCTACAGTACACTCTACACTAGTATACTATTACTAACTATAACTGACAAATATATATATAATTTTATAATGAATTCAATTATTAATTATATTAATTAATATTACTGATTTTAAATTAGACACTAGTAGATGAATGTCTACAGTACACTCTACACTAGTATACTATAGTATATATATATATAT
>VKOC01029488.1:0-11248 GCA_009364415.1 Spea multiplicata
GTGTGGATTGGTGGATACGTGTGGATTGGTGTGTATATATGTGGATTGGTATATATGCGTGGTTTGGTGTATATGTGTGGATTAGTATATATGTGTGGATTGGTGTCCTGGGTCCCACTGCCTTTCCTAAAATAATCTCTTTCTATTAATACGTTATATTGATGCATACTGTTGTGTATAGTCATTTTGTACCGAAAAAACGCCCTCTCCATGGTTAATATGCAGTGTTGGCACTTTGAGGTCTGCAACTTGTTTTGATGCACAAAAATGGGCACTCAGGCCCAAAAACGTTCGCCATCACTGTTCTAGATTGTAAACTCATTTTAGCAGGGCTCGCCTCACCTGGTGTTTCTGTAAATTAAATTATTAGGTTAGGGATTTACCCCCATTACTAACAGAGAACACATGATTAAAAATATTCTCTGAACCTCCCATCCTGGCTTACAGACAGCCACCCAACCTGAAACCAAAACTGGTCCGTAGAAACATTGCTGACTAATCAAAACATTATTGAGAATGCAACACATCTGTAATGACAACACTGCGCATCACACACCACCAAAACATACAAAGTAAAGTGATCATACACATGTACACACGGCACATACCCTACAGTTAGATAATCCTTATTTCGTAAAAAAAAGTTGAAGTGGCTGTGCATCAAGGATGCGTTGTATCTCTTTTGAACCAAAATATTGTACTTTTTTTTATTAACTATAACATGATGTTGAATAAGAAACTGATCAAATAAATTAACTTCCGCAAGAAACTGAGTGAATGAGCGTAACTCCAGCATCCTAACAATATGAATTTATATTCCTGTGAAAAAGCTTAAGATGGTAACACAAGCCACATTATAGCTTTATGACCGAACTCTGCTATAGACAACATGCGTTCCTTTTTTCTTTGGGTAAGAAATTAGAGTGACTAATATCCTGCAACAGCCACACACTAACGCGTTCATGGATGTTTAATTATTTACGCGAACAGGAAGCGTTGCGTAATTCACAAAACCACACGAGATTCGATACGCTCCACGCCATTTGCGATTGCGACCCATAACACTCCGTATTCATAAAGAGGCGGGGTGATTACTTATCCCATCATGCTTTGGTGAAATGTCAGTTGATGTCTGTGAAACTACTATTTACGTATGTACCTCCGCTGTCAAGTATAAAGATCGTTAGTGTTTTGGCGACTTTAAAAGAATGTGCATCATTTCTCTGTATTACAAATAGCAGAGATCATAAAACGTTACACAGGCCCAGCTCTCAATTCACCCCCCCTCCCGTCTGTGACACGCCTACTTCGCTTATAAGCCGATCGATTATAGGTTACAATCCGCGGACAAATTCAGGGGGGGTTGTGTTTTCGTTTGTAATAACGCAAGTTGAGTTTTTTTATTTTATATATTTTTTTTTTTTGTTAATGTTTTAACAATGGTCGTGTCAGAGGCCGATAAAACACTTTTTGTAGGGAATTTGGATCCAAGGGCAACGGAGGAGCTTCTGTTCGAGCTGTTTTTGCAGGTTGGTAATATGCTTTTGTACAAAAGTAACGTTTGAGAAATGGAAACTTTAAACGAGACGTTCGTGGCTTTAGGCATCTTGTCGTGTATGAGAATGTATACACGAGCTACGTAGGATACATAACAGGGTTCTGCACTTATTCACAATATCGTATATCAAATATGTGCCAGAAAGAAAAACGTTACACCCGTTCTAGCGATGACTAGAAATGCCACGTGATCTTGTGTCCTACCCCTGAATGCAGTATGGAAGCGAAGCTGCGTTTCTTCGTTCTACTTACAGGTTTAGATGCGTTATAATATCTTCTATTAGGTAAGTGGGTCAGACTTGCAGCAGAAGTGAAAGAGGCTAATTCACTGAGGACAATTTTATCAAACGAAAACTTTGACTTTGTGGGAAAAGAACAATATGTAATTTGTGTGGGTGCACGAGAAATTAAAAAGGAGAATCATGGTTAGGGAAATATAGTGTAAAAATCCATGGGTCGATCTCTAACCTTAGAGAAGCTACTAGTCTGTCTATGACTGATCAACAGCATTCTCTGCTTGCTCCGGAGGAAACCTCACGTTCAACAGTAAACATGCATACATTATATAAAGTAAGATGACAGTTGATTGCCTTCTGTAGCTGCTGCTACTTTAAATACATTTCTCCCAATGATCATATGGTATGTCACCATTTATGAGATAAGTGTTTGGACCCTGGATCCACTTTGCCAACTATGCATCGCATGCATGGTTGCCACTGAAAGAGTTACAAAGTTACTTTATTTGCGAGTAGTTAAAGTCCTCCAAACTGTAAGCTTTCTATAATCTATATACATCACAATGGGGTTAATTCACTAAAGATTGAGCTGGCTTAACTCGCCTTATTATTCATTGGGGTTTATCCAATAAAATTTGTAGGAGGGTTGTCGGTTTTAACAATTACGTCACTTCATCTTGAAGGGCCAACATCAGGAGAAATCTCCTTGCTTTAACTAATACAGTTACAGCCAAGCTATTCCTGCAGCAGAAGTTCACTGAGGAATGGGCCTTCATAATGTATAAGAACTGGGATGCTTTGCTCCTGTCAACTCTCCCATTAGTGAATAGACCCCAATATCAAGTGTCGGCACTTGTTTCTCCAATGTGAAGAGCTGATAATGGATAATGCGTTATTTTGTATATGTAAAGACCTTTAACCCCTTCAATCCCCTATGGACGTACAGGACATCCAATAAACGCCTATTAAGAAACCCCTATGGACGTACCGCCCTTCTTGCAGCGTCAGGGACACATCCCTGCCGTTGCACGGGAGATGACTCCCCACTGACAGCAGAAGCCGGCATCGCTGGCTTTCTGCTGGTCGATCTGATGTAACAGCTCCCGGCATGAAATCCAGAAAGCTGTTGCGTTTCAAACTGACCGATCGCGCGATCAGCATTCCCTTCCGGGTTGAGTCACTGCTGACGTAACCCGGAAGTTCATTGGAGGACAGGATATCCCCTGCAGGGGATATCCTGCCCTCCGATGAGGCACAGACGCTGCGATCTCGATGCAGGTCTGTGAGGACCTGCATAGAGATCACAGTGTGATCGGTGCAGGGAGGGGAGTGAGAAACCATGTCTCTCACCCCCTTCCCATCCTGAAACAGAAAAAAAAAAGTTTATTTAAAAAGTAATAAAAAAAAAAACAAACATTAAAATAATAACGTTAGCTGTGATGTCATTGTGACATCACTGGCATGTTCAGGAGGTCCCTAAGAGGACCTCTAACCACTTTTGTGTTTAAAAAAAAAAAAAAAAGGCTTACATCCCATTGCCCCAGCACAACATCTATAACATCTACCCAGTATAACGCTCCTGCCCCCGTTCACAACCCCCAAACCCGTTAAGCCATAGGCATAAAAATTATACAAAAATATACACCTCATAGTATACTCCCTGGTGCTGGGAAAGTATGGAAAATTAGGTATTTCTGAAATCAGGACACCTGAATAGATAAACTTGGAGGGGATTTTCCATCACTTTACTTAATTTTGTGAGGATTCAGAGGGAAAATTAAAATAAAAAAAAAATTCTAATTGTCGCTTATTTTTACTAAATTTCTCATTCGAACTTTTCAGCTAATCATCCACCTACGGTATCAAAACAAAGCTCTATCTCTCCTTGAAAAAACAATATATAGTTTACATGGGTACACTACTCGGGGTAAAAGGAATAATCGCTGAACCGACAGCGCAAAATTACTTCGGGTTTTGAGGTACCAAAAATCCCTGGGATTGAAGAGGTTAAGAAATCTTTCTATAAGTCCTAGAGCCTTGGTGAATCTGAGTTACGGGAATATTGTTATAACATCCCATCTCACTGCAGTGACAGACCATATATTGTACCAGCGAGGGGGTAATTTTTTATTTATATTAACTTTTTTTCTATTTCCTCTGTCTTTTGTATAGTACTTTTAAGTTGTTAGTGTATCCATTTTGTCCCATGTAATTCTTGTTTTTAGGCAGGACCAGCCGTTAATGTGAAAATTCCTAAAGATAAGGATGGGAAACCAAAACAGTTTGCTTTTGTAAATTTCAAACATGAAGAATCTGTTCCATATGGGATGAATCTGCTTAATGGGATCAAGCTCTTTGGGAGACCTCTGAAGATTCAATTTAGATCAGGTAACAGAACGTTCATAATTGAATACACTTGTCTACAACTGCTTTAACAAAGGGTGCACGGAGTGGCCACAACGCTCCACATACAGGCAACACTTTTTAGATGTTCCACCTTGGACATAGACATCTTAATTAAGCATTCATTAAATGACTTGTTTTGCAAATAATGATACACCAAATTCTTGGCCTGCCTATGCTACTCAAGCACTGTAATCAAGCAGCCTTGTTTTAAGGAAAAGCTACTTATTCAGATGTTACTTTTGATACACCTAGTATAAGTATAGATTGATGCTGAATCAGTTTGTGTTTTCTTTTTCTGCCATCTGAATCCTTTATCCAGCCCTGCGCATTGAGCATGTGTGAATGTATTAAGGCCTATTAAGATATGCTCACCGTCTTGTGATATGCTCAACCTCATGTGATTGGTATGATATGTTATGATATTATGTTTTATTTATATAGTGCCAACAATTCACACAATGCTTCTTACAATGCATATATTCAAGGCGTATGACAAGGCTAGAATTGACAGACTAAGCAGGCAAACCAATACATTAGGTGGAAAGGGGCCCTGCTCTCAAGCTTATATACCGTATAAGGCTCTAAAATAGGCCGCACCCGAATATAGGCCGCAACCTAAAAGTTTTTTGTTTTTTTTAAAGAAAGTTTTTTTTTTAAATGGATATGCTGCCACTCTGTCCCCCCACCCCCAGATTGCTGCCACTCGTCCCCCCACCGAATATACTGCCACTCTGTCCCCCCATCTAATATGCTGCCACTCTGCCCCCCCCCCCCCCGAGGTATGCTGCCACTCTGTCTGCTCTGGTAAGTCTTGGGGGCAGAGGTAAAATGCATCGTGCAGACGTGCAGCGGCGATGCAGGTAAACAACCTCCGCTGCCGGCACATCTGCACGATGTGATTTAACAATCTCCCGTGCTGGCAGTGGAGGTTGTTTACCCGCACCGTTGCTGCTGGTGAACGTCTGTGCGATGCGCTTAGACAACCTCTCGTGCCTGTGGAAAGTGCCGGCAGGGGAGGCTGTCTGAGCGTATTAGAGAGTAGGATACAGGTCCCCTGCACCGCTGCGGGGGATCTGTATCCTAGCCCCGCTGCATGTCCCGGCGTCGGGCGCTAGACCCCGAATATAGGCCGCACCCCCACTATAAAGACTTCAAGTGGGGCGGGGGGAGTGCGGCCTATATTCGGGCCAATACGGTATATCTACACTGTTTTACAAAAAGATACTTTACATAAAAGGCACTGATGTCACAGTATATGGTTTAACATAACCAATGATGAATAAAAGTGAGCACCTATACAAACTGATTTACACTAACACAAAGTAACCAAACTTGTCCATGTTTAAACATTTCTTCCACTCCTGGCTAATGGCAACTCGGGGCATTACCCTGTTTAAGTCTGTATTACAGTAGCCAAGCATGTCAAAATGCCAAATCAGGTTTGTTGTCAAAATTTACAGATTTTACAGCTGTTTGCAAAAAAAACAATACTTCAAGTGGTTTTCCGAATTCAACTGAAAATGCCACTTATGAATTACTCAGTCTCAAAATTATTCAACTCCTTCATGGCAAGCAACTTTTCTATGGGGTTCAAGTCAGATGACTTCGATGCAACCATGCCTTAATAGAATTTGAGGCATGCTTGAAATCATTGTCCTGTTGGAAGGTTCAATGACCCCCCCAAGCTTCAGCTTCCTCACGGACGACATGACGTTTTCTCCTAGAATTTCCTAATACTTCCACGCCCTGCACTTTTCCAGTGCCAGAGGATGCAGAGCAGCCGAAGAGCATCCCGAGCCACCATCCTTAACAGTAGGCAGAGTGTTCATCTCAAGGTTGTTATCCCCAGTTCCACCTGAAGAAAGATTCCAAGGTGCAGAGAATGCTCAGAAGGTGGAATCAGCGGCTCAGACATGTGGCAGTAAAGATAGTCTCAGATGGCGGTAGCCTTCCTGAACAAAAGAGGAGGCACCAGGAGCAGGCCTCTAGAAGTTCCCATGGCTCCTAATTGTCCCTGCAACAAGGGAGCAGACATTCTTGGTCGCCAGCCCATCCTACAATGTGAGTAGAGCCTTTATCTAGAAGTGTTTCAGACTCCTGTAACCAGATGGGGAATTCTGCTGGTGGATGTTTTTCTTTTCATTTAAACAAGGTTAATTTTTTTTCCCCTGCGTATAGTGGCGGTACGTATGGGTTGTTCCTTCCCCTCAGGACAAGCTTCTGGAAGAGTCCTCAGTTCTTTCTTGTCCCTCGTAGGGTTAACAACCTTCACAGATTCTTCAGACAGAGCGGCACATGGGATGTTGCTGGGGAGGGTGAGTGTTCGGCTGCTTCCGGGTGGAAGTTCCGCGCAGCACACCTCGGAACGGTCTTACAGAGGAGGCGTTCACTCTGTTTTTATTTGTACGGAGGAGCATGCACATTTACGCGGAACGCACGCCCGGGCGGCTATGCGTTCCACTGTGATACTGTAGCGCGATCTGAACATGCGTGGGTCGGATCGTCTTTATGGCGCCAATTTTGATTATTGGGCAGCCTATTTAAAGCTGTGCAAACCTGACTGACCACAAGAGTGTGTGTCAGGTTACACGGGAACCTATCTCCCACACGGTTGTCTTCCAGTGGATTTATATTTGGGTCTTATCTACTAAATGATGTTGAACCCTTCATCTCCAGAAAAAGACAAACCTGCTCCTCCTGTTAAGAAAAGAAAAAAAAAACTGCTTGTGAAGCTAGACATCTAGCCTGTGCAAAGTGTAATACGCCGCTCCCGGGGTGGCTATAGGACAAAGACTTGCCAACAGTGTGCTGCAGACATGGCAAAAGAAAAACAAAAAGGCATGCAGTCATTCTTATGCTGGTTTCGAGATAATTTTATCCCAGACCTTTCAAGCCTTCAAAGATGCGGCTAAAACTGCACCTGAGTCACCTGCAAAGAAGCGTAAAAAGCATTTTTCTTCAGCATTCTTAGATCGTTCTTCTGGAGAATGTTCCCACTCATCTTGTGAGGCTGATTCGTATGATTCGTATTATCCAAGAAAACCACTTCCTGTAAGTGAAATAGTGGGCCTCAAGGACGCTATGGATAAGAGAGTCGAAACAGCCGGTAGGAGAATGTTTCAGGCAGCGGTGTTTCAAAGTAAAGCGGCTGCAGCAGGAGCAGCTGTTATAAAGGCTCAGGTTCTTTTGCTACAGAGAATGGAGGAATACTTTATGGAGGATGCCAATAAAGAAATTGTAAATCTTTTCAAAAATGTAAGATTGTTTAATGAATATTTAAGTGACACCTTGGAAGAGGTCATTAAGCTTTCCGCCCGCTCCATGGGACTGTCATCAGTGGCCAGACGAGTGATATGGTTGAGATCTTGGAATAAAGCTTCTAAAGCAGCCCTATGTGACCTTCCGTTTGGTTCACCATTGGAAGACCTGATAAAACTATGTCCATCCCTTGGTCCATCACTTACCCACCTATTTAATCTTCCTCTATCATCTGGATCTGTACCATCTGCCTTCAAGCATGCGCTAATCACACCAATTCTAAAGAATCCTTCCTCAGATCCCGTCTGTTTGACTAACTACCGCCCTATCTCTCTGCTTCCTTTTACCTCTAAGCTGCTTGAACGGATTGTGTACAATCGCCTCGACCCTCTATGGTTTCAAACCCCTTCACTCTACTGAAACAGCTCTAACAAAAGTCTCCAATGACTTACACTCTACCAAAGCTAAAGGTCACTACTCTATTCTAATACTACTGGATCTCTCTGCTGCTTTCGATACTGTTGATCACCACCTTCTTCTAGACTCTCTTGCTTCTATAGGCATTTGAGATACAGCTCTCTCCTGGATCTCCTCATATCTGTCTAACCGTTCCTTCTGTGTCAACTTCTCTGGTAAGACGACATCGCCCCTTCCACTTTCGGTTGGTGTCCCCCAAGGTTCAGTCCTTGGCCCTCTGCTGCTCTCTCTTTATACTTCCTCTCTAATCAACTCATTTGGCCTCCAGTATCATCTATATACAGATGATACCCAAATCTACCTGTCTTCTCCTGATCTCTCTCCATCTCTCATGTCCCGTATTACCAATTGCTTGTCTATTTCTTCATGGATGTCACAACACTACCTGAAACTTAATCTTTCTAAAACGGAACTCATTATCTTCCCTCCCTCCATCTCCACTCCACTACCTGAATTCTCTATCACCATTAACAACACGACTATCTCTCCTACTAACCAGGCCCGATGCCTTGGGGTCATCCTTGACTCAAACCTCTCCTTCATCCCTCACATTCAGTCCCTCGCCAGATCCTGCCGCTTGCACCTAAAAAACATCTCTCGTATCCGCCCATTCCTCACCCAAGAATCCACAAAAACTCTGGTTCATTCACTTATCATTTCCCGTCTTGACTACTGCAACACTCTTCTGGTTGGCATTCCACTGTCTCGACTCTCTCCTCTACAGTCTATCCTAAATGCCGCTGCTAGGCTCATCTTCCTTGCACGTCGCTCCTCTTCTGCTTCCCCCCTCTGTGAAACCCTCCACTGGCTCCCGATTACCTTTAGAATTAAATTTAAGATCCTGGTACTGACATATAAGGCCATCCATAATACTGCTCCTCCGTACATTTCTGACCTCATTAGCAAATACTCTCCTACTCGATCCCTACGTTCCTCCCATGGGCTAAGGCTCTCCTCCTCACTCGTCACCTCTTCCTTTTCCCGTCTACAAGATTTCACTCGAGCTGCCCCATATCTCTGGAATCTACTCCCAAGGAACCTTCAGCATTCACCCTCCCTCCCAACATTCAAGAAACATCTAAAAACCCACTTCTTCAGAGAAGCATACCATCTTAGCTGCTAGAACTTCCTTGTCATCGATACAACCACCACACTACCTCTCACCCTTTCTCTATGCCTTATGTTTGTCACCCCATTTCCCTCTAGATTGTGAGCTTGCGAGCAGGGCTCTCTCCACCAAATGTATCGGTTTGTCTTAGTCTGTCATTTCTTGTCTTGTCATATCCCTTGAATTTATGTATTGTGTTAAGCACTGTGTAAACTGTTGGCGCTATATAATTAAAGATAATAATAATAAAACAAATGTCAGAAACCAAGAGAGCTCTTCCACAGGATATCAAACCTAGATGGCCCAGAAGATATCCTTACAATAAGCAGGGATATGCCAGATCTTCGGATAAATCCTATTCCTTTTGAAGGCAAAACAAAGATGTCCGATTCTATTCTAAGCAAAGAAAATTCCTACATAGTAGGAGGTCGCCTGCAACACTTTCAGGAAGCATGGTTTCAGTCTACAGAAAATGCATGGATAAGACAAATAGTTTCTGTAGGCTACAAGATCAGATTTTTCGAGATTCCTTGTGACCACTTGTGTTCTTCTTCATACCTCTCAAAACGAAAAAACAAAGGCCGTCAACCGTTGTATTGCTTATCAATGTTTCAGAGTGGAAACCATTCTATCTGTTACCCACATCACCCAAGAGGGAGATTTTATGGTCCCCTTAGACCTAAAAGATGCGTATCTACATGTCCATATTGCAAGAAGTTCCAGGAAGTATCTGCGGTTTTCGATAAGAACAAAAATTGGCCTGGAGCGTTTTCAGTTCAAAGCTCTTCCTTACGGTTTGGCAACTGCTCCAGGCCTCGAGAGGATTTAGATTCAAAGCTCCATATTTCAAGAGAAGTTTTACACCATCTCAATTGGTGGAAGGTAAGGACAAACCTTTGCAACAAGCTGTTTTCGACCAGCAGACTGGTACATTGTCACAACAGATGCTTCAGAGACGGGTTGGGGAGCTCACCTTTGGTTTCAAAAAGCCCAAGGAAGATGGTCTCCAGAAGAAGCAAGTCAGTCAGCCAATTACAGGGAACTGAATGCTGTTTTTCAAGCTCTGAAGTCGTTCAAACCTTGGATAATCGTGTAAAAGTTCACTCTCTTTTGCGTGGGCCCAAAAGTTTGTTGGATCTGTTGGCATGTCATATCAGGGGGCCTTCAATACGCTCGCAGGGGCAAATGTTTTCAGGCAGAGTGGTCTCTAAGCCCAGTTATCCTCGACAAGTTGGTCGTCAAGTTTGGTCGTGCAGAAGTAGACCTCATGGCTACAAGACAAAACTTGTTTGCTTCCCTTTACAAAATGGACTATTGTCATTTTCTGGACGGGCTAGCAGTGACATGGCGATTCAAGCTAGCCTATGTGTTTCCACCTGTAGCGCTTATCCTGCAGAAGATCAAGACGGACAAAGCCAGGGTTCTTGCAATCCTTCCCTTCTGGCCAAACCGAGGCTGGTTCTCAGACCTGCTCCAGATGACGATTTGTTCATGGGAACTTCCAGCATCTCCAGATCTTCTGGGGAAAAATCAATACATCATCCAGATGTTTCGCTTAACAGCATGGATGCTGCAAGGCTGATTTTATAGGTATTCACGGGGCTATGGCCAGTCTGTTGTTAAAATCTGTTAGAAAGTCTACATCTTTGATTTAATTCAGGACTTAGAGAAATTTTTTTTAGAATGGTGCCAGGAGTTATCCTCTTTTGGTTCATGTCATCCTGCAGTTTCTCAAGAGGGGGTTCGGTACAGGTCTTCAGGTGGCTACACTGAAGGGTCAAGTGTGTCCGCCCCTAGTCACTGCCTGCTTCCGGACTTCGGGTCCTTTTTTCTTAGGTGTTTTTTCAAGGCTATTTCTATACAAAGGCCTCCTTCAAGATCATCGGTTCCTCCCTCTGATCTGTCTCTGGTTCTTAAGGCTTTATGTGCTGCGCCTTTTGAACCTTTTCAGGAGGTATCTCTAAAACTCCTATCCTCATTATATATAGAAAAATCCCCCTCATTATATAATCCGTTTCACTGACTCACCGTCTCACAGCAGCAGCTCCTACTTACTCCCCCTCCCTGTAATCACTGTGACAACTGGCCCCGCCCCTTCCTTCTCCAGGCCAGAACCACATGGCTGTGACACTCATCTAACTGTAAGTATATGTGTGTATGTATATATATATATATTAATATTTGGGCTACTGAAAGTTAGGGGAGG
>VKOC01029489.1:0-14576 GCA_009364415.1 Spea multiplicata
CTTTTAAATACATTCTGCTTATGAACAGACAGAGATTGCCTTTTTGAATCCACTCTACCGCTTTACCGCCCATCCCCCATCTTAAGTTGCTTTATTCCCCCCCCCCCTTTGTTAACCCCTTGTAAACATCATAATGTTAGGAGTTCTGGAAGGGCCAAGTCCTCTTTTCTGGTATAAATGGCTTGTTTTTGGAACTAGGCAGACTCCCAGACCGAGCAATAATCAGTACAAACTGTAACAGAAAGTCATAAGGAGAAGGGCGCGGGTCCTTTAAGGGTTTGCTTTCATCTACTCTGCCGAATTTAACACTTTGTATCTAAACGTGGCATTAAAACCATCTTCTCTGGTGCTCCTGAATGCCCAAACAGTCCCCCACTCTTATTCTTCAATCACGTAAAAATGTTGTTTATCATTTTTGCCGGGAACACGTAATTGTCATGTGACACAATCTCCGAGACTGTTAGGTTGTTGCCATAGAAACTGAAAAAAGGCTTCTTAAAAGCTTCTGTGTTATTTTTATGTGATTAAACCTTCGGAAGTAATAGCAAAAGTACCGATTTGGTAAAGGTTTATGCATTATAGGCAACTAGAGAGGGCAATTGTCTCCTGTTTTTGTGGCATTTAATGTGCAGATGGTAATAATAATAATTGACCGGGGCTGTAGAGGACAAACAGGGGTTAATAAAACAAAAACACTTCATGCAGGGGACACAGTGAGAATTGTATGTTCGGTATGCAGTGGGGATGGTGATGGGTGAGGAACACCAGAGCTTCAATCGCCCCGAGGCCTGGGTGAAAACTTTAAATTTTAAGATCCTTTAATACCCGAGAGATTTATCCACCAAACTCTACATTTTTGGACCCAAGAGTACTCACCTCCTATGGGGAAAACTTTTTTTGAGGGGAACAAAAACAAGGAGAGTCAGTCCATAAACTCAAGTTGGGTGAAACTTTTTGGACATGAAGGTTCTCATCTAAGTTGGGTGCATCAAGAATGAGCATCTGAGGATCCTTCATGCTTATGGATCCCACCAGATTTAAAGCCTAAGGTCAGAAACATGCGGTGGCCCTGGCTTGATCGAGGAACTGTGTACAGCCTTGTCCTGTGGAAACATCCATGGAAGCTTTTCCCATCTTATATCAAACATAATCACAAGTGTATGTGATTTTATTTGGAAATATCAAACCCCCTAGCGTGGCATCTCCTCTGAGATCTTTGGCTTAGACCCATCATAGAGATCCTGGCTGAGTGTGATTGGATTGTGGTTCACAGTGGTGGAAATGCCAGATTTGGCCCCTCCAAGAGTTGACTTCACACAATCTTCTCCATAGGTGGCGTTAGGTGTCCTTGTTGATATTTTGTATCTCCTAGAAGGATTCTTACCCTTCTTTCCAAACATCTACTCTTTGGCTCCCTCTAGAGGACTGAAGTTGGTTGTTACCGGCGTAGAACAGAGACGTTGGGCTAAGGAAAAACATTGCATAATGCGATAGAGACAGAGAACCGCAGAAGCAGAAGTCGAGTCTCCAGTTTCTGCTTAGGTTTGGTGGTTGTCAGAACCACAATACGGTTGCAGCATCTCCCATGGACGGCATGTAGATGATATGATAAGTTAAAAGTCCTAAGTAACCAGCATCAGTAATGGTACCAGTGTCAGGCCACAGAGGAACACCATGTCCCACGATCTTCTTCTTCTGGGCTCACATTCTCTGAATGGATATGTAGCCCCTTCCCTGCCCGGTAAAAAGTAGGTAGGGCGGGATCCTCTTGGTCCACCTAGCAAGATGGAAGCCACAGAAGCCTTCAAGGAGATTTGGGAGAGGTTCTTTTACCAAAACCCCAACCTCACCCAAGTTCTCTACTATGGTGTCATTCGTATGAAAGAATGGTTTTCAGTTGAACTTCAGTAGAAGGTACCTTGTGAGGAGTTCAGGAGGAACTCTATGGAGACCAAGTATAGCTGGAGTCGTGGAGTCGGAATCTGAGATTGGTGGACTCGGTTTAATAGATACCTTTGTGCGTTGTATAGAGTTTCTGCCTTTAAGGATCAGTGGAACCTCCAGGACTGATTAACTCTTTTATTAATTATATCCCAATAAACATAGCAGACCTCTCTGATGTGGTCGCTAGGCGAGGGGGGTAGTTGTCGGGATGACCCCTTTTTGGGGAAAATCTTGCAATTGTGTTTAGAATCATTTTTGTAACCTACCCAAAGCTTGTGAATTTTGTCGGTCAATTGGTATAATTGTTTTGGGGATATTTCTTTGGAAGGTGGGATCAGGCCTTCTCTTTACCATTCCTTACAAAGGCTGCTCCAACCAATCAAAAACTATCAGCATTTTAAGAATAGAGGGAGGAATAATCATGCAGATCAGCTGTAGAGCATCATGAGATGTCCACGTTGGAGCTATAATGGAGGTATGTGCTGCGTTGAGTTTACAGCTCCCTGGGCCAGTTAGGGGAGATCAGTGGGGCAGATACCTGGGCAGTATCCGGAAAATTGGGACTGCCATACAGAAATCAGGACTGTTGGGAGGTATACATGAGGCAGGTTTTTAAATATGTGCTACTGATATGTAAAACAAACCTCTGTCCTCGATGGCTTTCAGAACTTCTTCATCAGTGATCAAAAATTCATTAAAATTTGGAATGTACACATACACAAGCACACATGCACACACATACACACATACACACGCACACACATACACACATGCACACATGCACACGCACACACATGCACACACATGTACACAGACACACGGACACACATATACACGCAAACACATATAAACACGTACACGTATACACACATACATACACACACGCACACACACGCTTACACGCTTGCCATAGCTTGTGCTTACTGGTTTAAAAATACTTGTATAATAAAGTCCTTTGTTTTTAATGCTTTTTTTGGAGCGACCCCCCCACACACACACACACACTGCTGTCTGGTGTGAGACTCAGTGACTGGTACTGGATAAGACCGAGTAAACACTGGGGGTCGGATCATTGTACGAACTGCAGGCACAGGCGGAGGCATCTGGATTGTTCTGCTCGGCGTTCTGCGGTTAGATGTGACTCACTCCCAAAATGTGACCGACGGACACAAGGAAAACGGGGATTACATCACAAAAATACATTTCAACAATGCACAAAAATAACACAAAAACATCACAAAATAATTATTACTGTATAGATAGATAGATAGATAGATAGATAGATAGAATAATGGATGGATAGATAGATAGATTTAGATTAGATAGATAGATAGATAGATAGATAGATAGACAGATAATGGATGGATAGATAGATGATAGATAGATAGATAATGGATAGATGGATAGGTAGATCGATAGATAGATAGATAGATAGATAGATAATGGATGGATAGATTTTTTTAGGCTGCTGTTCCAGTTAGATAAAACATTCATTACACTCTGTAGATAAAGTGATCAGGATGATAGATACAGCTGTCCGGCTTGGAGATGAGACGAGAGAGAGGAGATAGAAACATTTAAATACATAAAGGGATTTAACTTAGTACAGGAGGAGAGTTTATTTCAAACCGTAATCTAACACTTTAGGGTCAGAGGTAATGTGTGGAGGTTCTACTTTAATGAGAGGGTGGTAGATTATTGGAACAGCCTCCCAGCAGAAGCAGTAAAGGCGAATACAGTGAGGGGCTTCACGTGATAATAAAGTGTCCGATTCCGCTCGGCAGGTGGGACAGCAGCTTTAATGATCATTTGCACTTCTCACAGCCTTTGCACTTGACGGGTCGCTAATCTTTTCTGGTCGTCGCCCAATTGGTGGATTAAAAACCCATAATATTCACATTTATCTGCGGTTATCCGTAATCCCGCTCTAGGCCAATCCTGCGCATGCACTCATTCATCATAACGCGCCAAATATTATTAAATGGAAACGGGAAAGCATTTTACAGAAGTTCCTGAAAATTATTCAAATATATTCACAACTGGCACAATCGGGACTGTACCATGAAAATCGGGAAACTTGGCAGGTATGGGACATTCCAGCATTTCAATATTTTTTGCAAATTCAACCAGAGAGATCCGATTGCTTGAAACGCTGTGAATAGGGACTTTTCCGAGACTTTTGGGGTATTTACTAAAGGAGAGTCTGGTATTAAGGGTCTTCATCCCCAGTCTTGCCCTTCAGGACGGACAGTCCTCCTGTGGGATCCAAATCCCTTTTTTTCCTCCCCTGATGTGTGTATCTCATCTTTCTACATGTACAGTCGATGTCTTACTTTACTGAGAAGGTGGTAGATACGCGGAACACTCTCCCAGCAGAAGCGGTAGAGGCTTATATGGTGAGGGAATGTAAACATGCGTGGGATCGGCGTATGGCTCCTGAATCTGAGACGAGAACAAACGACCGATTAAGGTCTGAGTCTTTGCAGCAGGAAAAACAGGTGACTAGACAGGGGCCACATGGGGCCGATCTGCCGGCAAATCTATGCTTATAATAAACATTTAACGGCAGTTCTGAGAAGCTCTGCTCTCCCCTCTCTTGCTGAAAGGGTTAAACACGTTTTCATTTTGAACCCGACCCCTGCATGTCTCCTCCGCGCAGGCGTTCGATGGTCTCGGAAGATGGACTCTCTTTTCATAATGTTGATGTAATCATTAATATTAACAGACGGCCGAATGTTCTTTTTCCACCCCGCGGTTGATAAAAGAGTCACGAGTTCCGCTAAACATTATATATGACAAAAGGTTACAAACGTGCTGAGGACGCATGGTCTGTGAGATCGCTCTGCCGCCACACTCTTTACCCAAACCCAGTGCTTGCGCGGCGATGAGAAACAGAAGGCTCTTTTTCAGTTTCCGTGTGAAGAGGAGATCCCTGAGGTTCCAAAAGCATCACCATTGTCTTCTTTTGGACAATAAAAATCAGCCCCAAGTCAGGAGCCGTATGTCTATCCCATGCATGTTTAAATTCCCTCACTGTATTAGCGTCTACCACTTCTGCTGGGAGGCCGTTCTACTTATCTACTACCGTCCAATTGCGAGGATGTCCTCGCTTTACAATTATAATAAAAGATAGATTTCCTTAATAGTTTTCTTGAGAAGAAAAAAAACCCCCTTTATTGCTATTTTAATACTAACAGTGATGTTGGAAACAGTTCAGCGCGGAAACAGTTAAAATACTCGTCCTTATGAAATACCCCTGCTGCGGGGCTACAAAGGAGCGCCCAGAGTTGTTACGAAAACTGCTGTGTCTGGTTGTTAATACAAAGTCTTTCTTAACTCTTTCAGTGCTGGTTATTGATTGCATTGATGTGAACATTTGTCTAGGGTCTCTCTAGCCATCACTCGCACACTAATGCATATAATATATGATAGGGTATCTATATGGTCCCCCCATATGCATGTTCTCCATGGGGCAGGATGACCTGGGGGGCCATCCGGTAGGACAAGCTGCATGTGAGATAAGGAGGTGAGTGAGGAAGGGAATTAGTGAGTGAAGGAGAGAGAGGGTAAGGGGGTATATATATGTATGTATGTATGGCTGTATGTGTGCTAGAGTTAGAGTGTATGTATAGGTGTTTGTGTGTGAGCATGAATGTGTGAGCATAAGTGTGTGTAAGTGTGTGTGAGCATGAATGAATCTGTGTTTGTGTGTTTGCATTGATGTGTGTGTGTAAGAATGTGTTAACATGCGTGTCTAAGTGTGTGTGTTAGGATGAGGGTGTGAGAGGGTGTTAGTATGTGTAAGCGTGAATGTGTTAGTGTGTAAGTTTGTGCAAATGTGAGAGTGTGTGTAAAAATCTGCCTCTGCATATGCAATTTAATTTACCTTGTCGGGGGGCAATGGGCCTATGGGGCCACTAGGCCTTGCCTGCCCACTGGGAAGGAGGTGCCAGCCCTCCCATGATATGCCCCTTTCCTTGCCCCCCAGCTATTATGCGTGCAGAAGATGTCTTCACCCTGTATGTGATATTCTTCCCGCTAGTGTCAGCGAGTGCTGTGGACAGCGTCTATTGGGTCCTTCGTGCGCATGTACAAAATGTTAATTTTACGTAACGTTCCTATGGTTACTATGGTGATAGGACCACGTTGCGCAACACATGACTTCTCTACCCCTTGTTTTTTATTGTGTCCCTTGTTTTTGTTCTCGTATTACCCCGCTCTGATCTGTATAGTTCTCTATAAAAAAATGTTGAGTTAAGAGGTCAGAGGAATGAAGTTTTGGCCAACTAAATATTCCAAAGCAAATTATTTGTAAATATTGACTTTTTGATTAAAAACGCCATTATTGAACTTCCTGCCTTTTTTATGTATTCTCTCTCCTGGGCCTCGGGGCTGGATCACCATCATCATTCGCTGTGTCCTTTTTTTTTTTTTGCCCCTTTCCTCACCGTCCAGCTTTTATTCGGTGCAGGAGATGAGTGCGGCCTGCGTGTGACATACTTACCACCAGTCAGCCCCAGTGCTGGCTCAGCCACCACCGAGGAGAGGGGTCCGCTCAGACCCCCTGTGCATGCACGCAAAATTCTCCTACTGATTAATAATGCGAAAGCAGCCAATCAGTGGCTAGAATCATCAGAACACAGAGAAGGAGGGCAGTGGCAGCTCTAGGGCTGCAGCTTCTACATCATAAAGTATTTTTAATATGCAATTTTTTATTCTTCTATAGTGGGGGTGTCAGGGGCGGTAAACCGACCCCTTAAGAGTTTGGAAATGCATTTGAGGGCTTGAAAAGGATCACGAAGCCCATGAAGCAGCTGCTTTGACTTTAGTGAAATCTCTGGGAGATTTAAATGTCTCGTTTCACAATAAAGCCCGTTCTATTTCACAGGGGACACTTTATCCGGGGCTTTTTCCTCCCCTTTCTGTATCGCACTGTGTGATCCGATCCATGAAAATGCCGATAAAGGTCCATTAAGGACAGGAATTTTTTATTTGATGCCAGATTTCATTCCCTGTACATTGTAAAGCCTCATCACCTCGATCGAACGTATCTGTTTCCGAATCCTGTGCAAATTGCTGGTTAAAATTATACTAAATATAATAATATACGTTATTAAAATGCAGTGTGTCGGGATATGATGTCATGATTATATATATATATTTATTGGGACACTCAATGTTCATAAAGTCCATCAACTTTTATGTCCATAAAGACATGGGTTGGTTGAGTTTGGGGTGGAAGAACTTGACCGGCCGCACAGAGCCCTGACCTCAACCCCATCCAACACCTTTGGGATGAACCGGAACGGAGATTGTGAGCTGGGCGTCTCGTCCAACATCAGCCCCCTGACCTCACAGACGCTCTACTGGATGAACGGCCAAAAATCCCACAGAAACTCCCCAAAATCTTGTGGAAAGCCTTCCCAGAAGAGTAGAAGCCGTTATATCTGCAAAGGGGGGACCAACTACATATTAATGTATATGTATTTAAAATGTGAGGTCATCAAAGTCCCTGTTGGTGTAATGGTCAGGTGTCCCAATACTTTTGTCCATATAGTTTATGTATATATATATATATATATATATATATATATAATATATATATATATTCCTTTCAGTGAGTTATATACATCCCACATAATCCATCTCCAATACTACCAACCACAACTTGGGTGGAGTCCCTCTTCACTTTGATGCTTACCAGTGATTTTCTTTCAATGAGCTTCTTACGTAGAAGAAAATGAAATACTTATTGTAGTTGCACATCCTTTGTTGCGTGTACGTCAAGAAGAAGACACCTGATTTATCTTTCTGTTTTGTTTCCTACAGGTCGTAACCATGGCTACGCAACTTCAGGACCTGAATTTTGGGGAGGGGAAGCCGCTGCTGGTGGAGAAGGAAGAGGTAGTTAATATATTTTAAATATTGTTTGGAAATGGTTGTTATCTGCTGTAAAATCATGTTTTTTCTCTTTGTTTCAAGTCTATGTAAGGGGCACCTGTAATGGAAATATATTTCACTGATAAGACACTTTGAAATATACAGCAGGATAGAGCGGCAAAATTAGGACTGTCCTGCCCAAAGCGGGACAGTTGGGAGGCATGGTATAATCTAGTTCCATGCGCTGGCTATACCATGTATAAAATACTTAATAGAATCAAGCGAAACTGAACTAGATTCTGTAGAAAACTAAATTAAAGACCGAGTAATATTTATTTGTTCTACTTAACCCCCGTTTAATCCTAAACCGAGAGCTTTGTTCATGTTGTTACAACATATTTTTTTAACGCAGTTTTTCCCTTTTTAACTGTAACCACAAGAATTATACATTTTTTTTTTTCAAAAACAGATAAGCTCTTTTGATTTAAAAATGCAACATTTTTAGTATGAATACATATATTTAAAAAATAAAAAAACATATTATTATATTTATATATCGACAAACACAATATATATATAATATATATATATTAATAAATCAAGCAACAATAGTATAATATATACATATATATATATATATATATATATATATATATATATATATCTTTAGTATGAAAATACCTTTAATAACCTTTAATACATTCCTGGAACCTTTGTAAATGAGCTGAGACTCATGAAATATTAACCCTTCAGTTGCGATCATGAAGATTCTATGTAGTGACTCGTCAAATGTGTTACCCAAATGTCTGTGACTTGTCATTATGTAAAGAAACAATTGATTGAATCACCTGCATTCAAGCAGGAAATCACCTGCATTCAAGCACAGCTGGGAGTCTTAGCTATGATCACAGCGGTGTAGAATAGGAGGGAGTCAGTTCTAGACTGTGTGACCCTGAGGATCTGCCCTTTGACCCTGGGACCCTGAGACTCCGGGTCAAACCCCCAGAGTTCCCCGGTATAGTTATATGCATAGAATTCCCATGTACTTTTGGCAATTGTAGGAGAGATATTAGAAGATATACTTTGCTGCCTGAAAGCCTTGCATTATTTTCACAGTTAATATATATATACTATTTATATTTCTAGAAAGTAGGCATCCTGGGATGTTTCAAGAAAAATACACATTACTCTGTCTTTAAAATTGACTTACCTTTTGAATAAATTGTCATTTTTTTTTCTCCATGGTGATCTTGTTATTAAAGGTTATCTGAAATCTGCTCCGAACGCTTACCATTCTGTTTTCTTCTTTTAGGGAATTACTGTATTAATGCAAGAGTACGAGATTCAGGTAGGACTGTCTCATCTGTTTTATTCTTCAACTTCCTCCAAGGTCTTACCTTAAAATTCATACTTTTTATCGGGCTTAAAACAGAAGAAAATGTAAAGTTATGTAAGCCTTCGGGGACTCGGTGGTCTCTTCTACCGAATCCATCAGGTTCCATCTGAAGAAGAGGCCTCTGGAATCCCGAAAGCCTCCGTAACTTTAGATCTTCTACGCTGACCCGTAAAAAGTATCACCTTCCACTAAGGACCATCAGAATGTCTTCAGTATGATGGCCGTAAAACACGTGCCTGAAATATTAACCCATAACGTACCTGTATCCGGTTCTTGTAGAGTTTTCTAGAGAGCCTGTTTCTTGAGGGCCGCCAATCAGTTTGTCTGCTTGGGCTTCTCCTCTGGAGGACGTGTTGTAAACAACGTCCATGGGTCAGTCGGTGGATGTTAATCCGTTTAACCACTCCTATGGCTGCCAAGACGCAAATCCCTGGAACCCTCAGAGCTTCTTAGAGTGTTGATGAAATAAACACGTAAGAGAAGCTCTTAAACCCGCAGCTTGACAGCCGAGCATTACAGAGACAACATCTTGGAAATTAGGGCTAACTATCTGGGTTGTTATTCTTGTAGGTCAAGGGTGCGGGAAGCATTCCTCTCCAAAGTCTTAGCAGATTTTCCCTTTAACAGATAATTAACCAATTAATTTGGCTTAGGCCTAAGGCAGTGGGGAAGGTAAATATGATCATTCCTAGGTTTCCCCCCCAAGCGCTGCTTCTCCAGGCCTTCAGGGCTCCAAAGGAAAACCCTCTGGGTCGCCACGCCACATTCCCCGGCCACTGGTGTTTTCCTGCATGGGGGGGCCAGCCCCTCACGCAACGTGGGCAGGGCCGCCCAGTGATGTCAGCGGGACTGTCCTTGATGTCAGCAGGACCACCCAATGATGTCAGCAGGACCACCTACCCGCATCCTGAAAAGTTAGGACTCCAGGTAGCTGGAGCCTGGATGTTCCCAGGTAGGCTAATGACATAGGTCCGAGTTTATGAACCTGAGTTTATGAACCAACGTGTTTGATATGACTCAGTAATAATTGGTTATATGTGCTGGGGAAGTAATGCCATTTGAGTCACTTGGTGTTAAACATCTGGCTCGGGTGGTACTTGGTAGAAAAGGCTCTAAAACACGAAAGAGTCCTTCTGATAATTCATTCGCCTTCTCATCACCCTCTAAAATAGTTTTTAAATAATTAAATAATTGACCAGTAAAAATATTTTTGTAGTTTATAATTCAAGTTTCTACTATATTGTAGCTATAAACTTTCAACAGTCTGTTACATTCTCTGTGGTATGTAAAAAAAAATAAATTCTGAATTTCTACCAAAATGACACCTGAAAAAATATATATTATCTTTACACTGAATTATTATTATTCTCTTATGGATTCAGCCTGTGTTTTATTTTCTGAATTATTAAAATGACGAGCTCCGTGTGTATATCCGGCGTTGAGTGCATAACAACGCAGTGCTGAATACAGGTCAGCGTGTGTGACAGATGTCGCGTGTCACCCTGGCGTCAGATTAAGCGAACCAGACTCTTTCTCCTGAGATGCCGTTTAATGCAGATGGGTGGTTAAGGCGCCTGTTTTTCCAGGAGCTCTGATGTTCGCCTGGCAGGTGTCACCATCTGTTTCTGGTGTTTTTCTCCTTATTTTATCACCTGTCTAGACCAGGGCCAGGATAAACCTGACTAGAGCTTTATGGGAGTAGCAATATCTAGATTGCCTCGGGATCATGGGACTTGTTGCAGGAATTGAAGGTGACCCTGACAGATTGTGTGTAACAGCAAAATTAGTATCCCTTTTCCAGTAAGATTCATTCATATTTCTTGCTGGGAACATTTCATTGTCATATGATACGGTAGTTGCCGTAGAAATTAGAAAAGTGGAGTTTTTACATGATAAGACATTTGAAGAAAATTATACAATGGCAAATTGTCTGGGAGAAAACCTTTAACCTAAATCACTGACTTTCCATATCCCATCCAACCAATGCCAACACTGTCCTAAAATGCATCTTGAAATGCAGTGTCCAACCATATCCCAGAACCCAGTACCCAACAATATGCATTAAAAATAGCTAACCCCCCAATGCCCCCTGGTATATCCAACCAACAGTCCATAACAGTCCAGCTTTATCTGTGCCAAGGCCACCAAAGTAATGGCTAGCCCAACACTGCCTGTCTTACCCAAATAAATGGAAAACCAAAGTCCAGCTATATGTATCCAGGGGCCACCAAAACATGTGCTTTACGGATTAATTCTATAATGTCAACCAAAGCGCCAACTCATTTATTCATTATGTCAACATGGGCCGATCCATGGTGGAAAAACCAGTAGCCATCTGTATGCAACCATCATGTCTAGTGATGTACTCTGTACCTATGTTTGCCCAACAAGACCTCCTTACTTGATGTATACCGAAGAACTATTTTCCATTGTGCCTACGCATTCCCTCCTGTATTCATCCATGATGCCGAGCCCAATATCCTACCACATCTAGATGTAAGGAGAGTCCCAAGGGCCTAACTGTTCAGAAGTTTGAAGGAAACTCAATGTCAACCTTGACCAGTAGAGTAGCTCGAGCCGGTGTCCCATCATAATGCTTAACAAAACTTATTTTCATCAAACGCTATGCCTATCTTGGTCAAACTTTTCAATTTACAACCAAATTCCTTGATGTATCCAGATATTTTATCAAACTCACTGACCTATGGTATCAGACCAAGATGTCAACCAGTGACCAACGTAAGGTGAAGCAGATTTTAGGAGGAACCTCTGTTCTTGAACGCAGATCGTGTTTACTTAAAAGTATCCACCTCAGAAGCTCCTAAAATACCCAGCTTATGGTCGTAGTAATGCGCGTGTTAAGATGTGGCAGAATGGATTACTTCTTTTGGAGTACTGCCAACCCAATGGGGCATCCATCTTTTTCTTGTCTTGACCTTGTTTGTTGTCTGAGCTGGATTTTAAGAGCATTTGTCATAACATGAACCTTTGGCACAGATTTCCTTTAAGAACATCCTCATCCCAATTTAGCCAGGGGCATTACAAATGCATTCTGGGAGTCGCAGTACTTATGCAGAGTAGCATCAGAACTATAAAGCCCGTGTGCCACTTTGCTGTGAGTCATTTACTACGCATCACAATTTATTCGTTTGTTTGTATGCAATGGTGCTGGATGTGGACGATTCTGTTTTCTACACCACTAATAATGTAAGTAAAACCCCAAATCTGGAAAAGTAGCTCAAAACTCTAATAATAATAATTAACCCCTTAATGACAAAGCCCGTACATGTACGGACTCAAAATGCATTGTTTTCAATGGGTTTAGGGACCGCCCATTGTCCTTAAGGGGTTAAATTATTATTATTGTTATCATTAATATTGTATTATTTTGCTGTTTGCTAGTTTTGTGATATATTCACAAAGATGTGCAAATTATGGATGAAAATAGTTTTTCTTCTTTTTTTCTAACCTGGACTAGCAGAATTTTTACATTTTGTGCTGAGTAGAAATAAAATGCTAACATTGCTTCATATAATGAGAATTTTTCATTTAGGTTATATGGCTTCCCCCCATATTAGTTGTTTTCTACATAGATGTTTAGTTTGTAGTTTCCCCCCAAAAAAATCATATTATTTTTTTATTATTATTTATTTTTAGAATTTGTTAGATATTTGCACTTTTCAATGTATGACCACATATTTTATTATGGATTTTTTTTACAAATTCTAAATTTTGTATAAAACAAAAATGTGGTGCAGTTACTAGAGTGACTGATTTCTAGTTTCTGCCAGTTTCTTCTGATTTAGAACAATGTCCCAGATTAATTTTGTTTTTTTTCTTGCCCTTCTAAAATACAATTGATTTCATGTTTTAAGGACCCTGGTAACGCATTAGTGACTCCATTTTGAATCCGTTATTGGTCAAGCCTAAAAAAAACAACATTGACTACTCAGTACTTCATTATAGTGACATTAAATCTATGTTACTATGGAAACCCATGCAGGGAGCTTTTATACGGAGTGTTAATTCCGCCCCAAAGCGTTTGTATTAAATCAAAGCCATTCTTATCAGGAACAAACTTGCGCCCAAACCATGACAAATTATTACAGCCGAAAACAAGAATTCTTCTTTTATTACCCATGCTGAACGCAGGCTGCTGACATTTATTAAAAAATGAAGTTACTCAACTGTACGGACGTTTGTGGAACGATAAAAATGAAAGCAATTTGTTGTCTACTTGATTTACAAATTCCGACGGTGTTTGATGTTGAAATGTGATTGGAAAATGTTTTCTGATGCCCCCAGATCAAAGCCATAAAGAAGTTAAATAGGGAGACAGCAGGCGCCAACACAAATCAAAAGTTAATGCTTTAGACCCAAAATAAAAAAGCACAATGTTCTCTGACCAGGGCCGGGCCTATGCCAAGCAGAACCCCTGGCAAAATGTGTCTTTGTTGCCCCCCACAAACATTAAGACCTCTTAGGGGCCTACCTATCAATACATTGTAGAGACTTCCATTCCACCCCTGGTAGGTGTCAGGTCTACTTTCACACATTGGGGACATATTGTGGGGTAACAGCCAGCGTCACCCCCACCCTGGCCCAGCTGCCCCAAGGAGCTGCCATAATAGCCTAAGACCACTTTGACTAGAATTTGTGGATGGCACCATTGCTATAAATCGATTTGGTAGTCACATTGGCGGGCAAGGCGCACGTCCATTATAGGTGCCCCTTAATTGGTCTTCTACTCATCTAGAAATTAGCTTAAGGTTAAAAGGGAACTAAACACAAATGGAGTTTATTTCAAAGGATGAGAAATGTTAGAACACGTTGTCATAGTCCTCTGGCTTTCGCCAAAAACTGGTAGCCGTAACATTGGTGTTAATTCGGGCTTTCAGCGTTCTGTTTCTAACTCTGCATTCAGTTACAAAAGGGTTAAGTTCGGCGAAATGCGAGGGACAGAAGCACACGCGTGGCAACTTTTTGTTGACAACAAACTTTTGTTTACAGGAACAGGACATTGAAACGGCTCACGGGATTGTCCATGTCACCATGTGCGGTACCCCCAAGCTGAACAGACCCGTGATTCTCACATACCATGACATTGGATTAAACCGTAAGCGCATATCAGCTCGGCCGTGCGATGGGACACGGAGGGCTTTTGTTGATGTTGACATCAGATGCAAATGACTGCAGATGCCGTGAATGTAGAATGACGTAACCCTTCAGAGCCAGAGTGGCTCTCCCCGGATGAGATGGGGCCGAATGGGTCTGATGTGTTTCTATGTTTGCATGTGAATTGTCCATATAGTAAAATAACAGGGCGGGGGGCTTGTTGGATAAGTAAAACCGGATA
>VKOC01029490.1:0-26048 GCA_009364415.1 Spea multiplicata
CCCACGACCGTACGGTAACAAGCTGGACATGCAGCTACCTAGGGGAAATGTATGTGGGAGGGCCCGGTATGCCGACCCAATACATATGGACTGGATGGATCAATTAAAAACGGAGAGTCTAGGCATACAAGTCTGAAAGACGTGTCAGACTTTGATTACAATGGTGGAGGATGTCTGTGGCTAGAACAGGCTAATAATAACCTCGGCCTAGTTTGGTTCAAGTGGACGAGTAAGAATGTTATGAGTATTGCACATATGTCGTATGTAGTACGGGCGAGTAGACTGAATGCCAGTCAATTAAAAAATGAAGTACAACATAAAATATCTATGCACATATGTGTGCCAAAGTACACAACCCTCAGGACCAGCGGTGAAGCATACTTCCCACGTAAAGCAATAAATTTGGTTCGGTAGCAGAAGTTGGAGCACCAAGGGCTAAAAGCCATTCTAACACTAAACCAGCAGCCAATCCGACATAAAGAGTGGACAAACCAGCGTTTGTCCGTTTACCTGGTAGCTAAAAGAGGTATTGAGCGAAGCAACGTGAAGGATACCGGAACAACGCTAACAGAGCTGACTGTGTACTTGGCCACGTTACCCTGACTCGACGCATAGCACCTGAGGGTAAGCGGTATGGGGTTAGGAAGTACCCCAGACTCCGCCCACAAATACGGCCATTGCCATAGCCTCTAACATATATATATATATAATGGGAACAATTGTTATTTTAAAATTTTGCATTTTAATCACACAAGTATGCAATTCAGCAATTATGAAGGGATTCATTTCGCACTAGAGAACTATTATCTATTATAAGCTATACTTATCCGTAAAAGGATCAACAGTTATTATAATATAGCCCAACTCACAAAATATATAAATATAATTCTTTAATATCTAACACCTGCAAAAAGAAAAATGGAAAAATCTATTGAGAATTCAAACATCTTTAAAGGAGATGAAACATTTATCCAAAAACAAATAGCTGTTGTTATGTTGCTATCAGTCAACATCAATTTTTATTCTTTAAAATATCACATAAAAGTAGCTGTTGACCTCAAATTAAGTTATGTTGTTATTAGTCAACATCATTTTTTATGTGATATTTTAAAGAATAAAATGATTGAAATATTCACAGAATATCCAGTGTCTCAAGGGTTAATTCACAGATTAGCCTAGGTTGTTATTGCACCGGGAGCAACCAGGCTTCCATCTGCTTTGTAACTAAGCTGCAAGGATTACGGGTGTTTATTTGGGTGCTGTTAGTATTCCCTATCACATTATAAAGGTGTTTTTGCATCTTTAAAATTTGCCACGGGGAATACATTATTTATCCCTCTCCCCTCCCCCCCTCCTTTTATATCCTCGTTTGCCTTCTCTCCATTGCATCCTGGCATTCCCTTATTATACTAGAGGCAAACGTTCCATTTAAAATAGCACCTTCTGTTACTGCCGGTCTCTATGCATGCAAATTATGTTGCAATATCCTTGCGAAAGAAATGCCTAAATTCCAACATTAGATTTCTGTTGTGTTGCACAAATATTTGAAATGTTACAGTAAATAAGCTTCCTTAGAATTCTTATGAAAACATTTTAAATTATATTGGTTAACATAAATAAATAAAAGATGTGTACATAAATAATCCAACTACCCACCCTAATAGTACAAAATAGGCAATCTATACCAAAACACCCACTCTAATGGTTATTTTTGTTAAGGTAGAGAAGAGCTAAATGATAGGGTCAAAACAAGACTATCACAATTTAGCTAAATTGATCACAAGTGACGGTAGTCCATTCATAGACTTGCAATGAAAAACAATAAGCTAAAAACAGTGATACATTTTATCTCAATCAATACATCTTTATATATTTTGTATTTCCATATTATTGCTATTCAATAATGGGATAGATTTACCTACAGTATTAGGGTGACCACATCGGCCATTTTTTTCCAGGACACATGTTTTTACATATGGTTGACTAACCCAAATAAAATGTTGCCCTGTCATATGGGGAAATGTATAACTGGCTAACTGGTTTTGATTCATAAGGCTATACATCCCACTTACTGAAGGGCAGCATTTTATCTGGGCTGGTCTTCAATATGTACAAATTATATGCCTCCTGGGAAACATGGCCGTTGTGGTCACCCTATCCAGCATTGAATACTGCCCAATTTTCAAATGTTTTTAGTACCTTTAGTATACATATGGACCGTTAATTGATAGGTAGTGTTAACGTTACTAAATGTGAACCACACCATACTTAATCAATTTAATATTATTTGAAAGACTATCGGTAAATTTTGTGTCACACAGAGAAGAAACCACAAAAAAAGTGACTGTTCCTGCGCTCTCCCTTCTATGCCAGCGGCACCTTAATCATGCGGTTTCCCCTCCACACACAGTGTGAATATCACATAAAATAGCACAGAAAAGTGTTAAATGCATAAATCTATTGGCAATAAAGAAAGTTTACAGAGCCTATATATATGTTCTAGATGTAGATGACTTCTCAACGTAATCTATCTTAAAACAAAAAGAAGAAGCAAAACCGAGTCAGTGTCGGCGGTTGGAACCTTTGAGGTGGGGCCTGCAAGTCCGTTGCAGCGAGGTCCTGTGGAGGCTGAAACAAAAGGAATTCAATATTTATAATCACACTTGTAAAGATATATTACATAAACAAATGCTTATTAGAAAAAAATGTTGTTACTCTGTCTTGTGATGTTTGTAAATCCAGAGAGTCTCTAACAACTATATATTTATTAAAGTCAGACACTAAAAGTATGTATACATACTTACTAATAGAAAAACCCTTCTTATTTATTCTTTTAGGGAATGCCAAATAGGAATCGAACTTTTGGACAATACAGCAGAGTTTCCAAATGCTGAGCGAGATGCAGCAGGGTCTAACACACCACTCATACATTTACCATTGGATGTAAAAAAGCCCTTTGTCTTAGTAAACTAAGGGTTTATGGTTGACTTTCTTCTCTGCCTCCATTCCCCAGTTTATTCTAACATTGTAATTTAAACTTTTAGGGAATGAGAAAATTGCAAAAGTTATCTTTTTAGGTTTATACTGATATAAAAGTACTACTTACAAAAGTTCAACTTTAAAAATATGTAGACATTAATAAAAATATTCTTTGTCTAATCATGTTATCCCCACAGCATCAAAAAAACAGAATGACTTCTGAGATACTTAAAAGTATATATTTCCAAGCTGCCACCACTATAATTAGATGCAGTTACCTGAATTGTGTTAATTATACACGTTTTATATATAATGCCATAATTATATAGTGTGACATAATTGTAAGGCTTAAAACCATTGGGGAATTTCAGTGATACAACTTAATGTGATAAAACTTTTTTGAGTCTAAAAAAAAATGAATGTGCTCTAGGATAAGCAAACATCATTAAAAAGTGGACAGCACCCTTCCCTTAGGGAGCCTGCTAAGATGTACTTACTGAAGATATATCCAGATTACAAATCAATTATTCAAAATGTGAAGGACTATTGCTTAATGCAATAGAGCAATTTAAAAGTCAGGGTATAATCTTACCACAAAACTTGGTTTAGCTCTGGGGTAAACTATTCAACAAAAATAAAGTCAAAATTGAGAAGCCATGTGTGAAAAACTAAGTACACAATAGCTTGTAGAACCAGACCCAATTTCAGCCAAGTTTTAGCTGTTGGACAGATGGTCTCATATTTGACTCTAGAATACGTTGGTATACAGAGGAGTTCAGGATCAACTTAACGACTGCGAGGTTCCCAGGTTCTGTGGCTACAAAACAAGCCCAAATTGTCACACTTCCACCACCGTGCTTGATAGTTGGTATGAAGTGCTGGGATGCTGTTTGGTTTTTGCCAAATCTGGCACTGTGCATTATGGCCAAGCATCTCCACTTTGGTCTCGTCTGTCCAAAGGACATTGTTCCAGAAGTCTTGTGGTTTGTTCAGATACTACTTTGCAAAGCTAAGTCGAGCTGCCATGTTTTTTTTGGAGAGAGAAGGGCTTTCTCCTGGCAGTTCTTCCAAACCATACTTGTTCAGTCTTTTTTTAGCTGTTCTGTCATGTCAACCCCTTAAGGACAATGGTCGGTCCCTAAACCCATTGAAAATAATGCATTTTGAGCCCGTACATGTACGGGCTTTGTCATTAAGGGGTTAATATTTAACATGCTAACTGAGGCCTGTAGTCTGAGATGTAACTCTTAGGTTGCAATTTCACTGAGCATTTCCCGTTCTGACCTTGGGGTGAATTTGCTGGGGCTTTCACTCCTAGGAAGATGTCTTGAATTTCTTCCACTTTTGAATAATATTTTCTCACTGTAGAATGTTAGACTTTAAATTGTTTGGAAATGGCCTTCTTATTTCTTCTCTAAGATCATTGCTAATATCTTTCATCCTTGGCATACATCTGAATTATCCAGGCTAGCAAACTAATAAAACCTTTTTAAAGAAGGTGATCACACTTGCAAATGATAAATTAATTGGGGGCACATATCTGCTACTTAGTATCTTAATTCCAAAGGAAGCGGTAAGAGTGCAGTTAGGTTTAAGGAACAGATCATTGTTATTATGCCCTGATATGTAAAACCATAGAATGCAAACAGGGTGTACTTCTTTACATGACTGTATTCATTTATAAACAAGTGTATGTTCCTTTATAATGACATGCCAAACAATAATTTTAACTTTTATTATTAGTTCTTAATATACCCCTAAGATTTTATCTTTTGTTTAACATAAGAAAATCTACTGAAAATGTGCTGGCTAAGCAAAACAGACCCTCAGCAGAAGTAGCTTGACGTTCACAGAACCCCTGAAAATGTTCCTTTTATTTATGTAAGAACGTTTTGCTTAATATAAGGAAGATTTAATTTACTGAGAGGGTGCTGGAAAAGTGGAACAGTGTTACAGCAGAAGTAGCCTGAGGTCTGAAGTAGGCTTTTTTTCAGTATAGATATTTCTGGCATCACAAAGGTTAACTATAGCCTTTTTTTCATTTGTTGTATAATCTTGCATCCTGGTCTTCATTGTTTCTTGTGGAGGTTACATTTGCTAATACTTAATAAGCACCAACTGTTGACCCATGGTTGCTTAACATGTACCCACTTTGAACCTTAACCACATTTTCTGCTAATCAAAGCTTGTTTAACTCTGTCTGACCCCAGCAAAAGTAACATATTGCAATTAACTGGCAAGTCAGAAGATGTGTGAGAGAGAGAGGACTCAGCTAAAGCATGCAAACGGCTGAATGAATCTTAAAGAATTTTGGAGTTACTAATCCATCATGCAATACCATCAGGTAGGTATCTGTAGGAGCACTGGGTGCCAGATCAGGTAGGAGTATTAACGCAAGGGCAAGTTCGGGTTCAGAGCATGGCTGTAGGCAGGCTGATGTCTCTAGCTCAGGACTTTAGCCTTAGTCTTTCTCTTGGGTGCCATCTATAGGTGCTCTGAGCACGATCCTGAGCAGGATTTAACTTGGGCTGTCTAGCTCAGTACAGGCAGGAACCTGGAAGTGCACCGGCAAGGCAAGAGGCAGGAGCACAACTGGAAGCCGTTTGGCAGGGCACGCGGCTTGGAAGCCCTCTGGCAGGGCACACGGCTTGGAAGCCCTCTGGCAGGGCACACGGCTTGGAAGCCTTCTGGCAGGGCACACTGCTGGACAAGTAGATAAGTCTGGGACACCCCGGGGTCTGGTACACAAATCTAGATCATAAACGTAGCCAAGGTCACAAACGGGAGATCAGAACAATTGCGGCAAAGTTGTAGCTCAGAATACAAGGCCAGGAACACAATGCTCTAGCACTGCTGTAAGGATAACGTCCGATTCATTGCCTTAATTGTTTGAACAAGGGGCAGGCGCCTCAGAGGGGATATGATAGCATTATATAAATATATTCGGGGCCAATACAACCATTGTCTGGAAACCTATTCGTAAACAGGACTATGCATAGGACATGTGGTCACGCATTTAGACTGGAAGAAAGGAGATTTAGTCTAAGGCAAAGGAAAGGGTTTTTTACAGTAAGGACAATAAGGATGTGGAATTCTCTGCCTGCAGAGGTAGTTTTATCAGAGTCTGTACAGACGTTTAAACAACAACCGGATGCATACTTCCAAAAACATAATATTCAGGGATATAAGTTTTAAATTATGGGGAAACAGCTTCTTGTTCCAATGAGAGATCTGACTGCCATTCTGGGGTCAAGAAGGAATTCTTTTTCACTAGTTTGTTGCAAAATTGGAAAGAGACACGGACTGGGCTTTTTTTGCTTTTTTTTGGATCAATAGCAATTAAAAGATATGGGAAGGGCTGAACTTGATGGATGCATGTCATTTTTCAGCCTATAAAACTATGTATGATGGTATGGCCCACAGAGCCCTGATCCCAATATCATCAAGTCTGTCTGGGATTACATGAAGAGAGTAAAACAACTGAGGCTGCCTAAATCCAATGAAGAACTGTGGTTAGTTCTCCAAGATGTTTGGATCACCCTACCTGCTGTGTTCCTTAAAACACTGCGTATCTAGAAGAATTGATGCTGTCTTGAAGGCAGTGGTCACGCCAAATATTGATTTGATTTTTCTTCCGTTAATTCACTTTGCATTTTGTTAAATGATAAAAAAGAAACTAACATGTCTATTTTTGAAAGCATTCTTACTTTACATTTTTCACACATGCCTAAAACTTTTGCACAGTACTGTGTATTCAAGTGGAATGACAAAGCTAGAATTGTCAGTCTAAGACAAACTGATACATTGGTTAAAGAGGGCCCTGCTAGTAAGCTTAGATTCTAGAGGAAATTGGGTAAAGAGAAACTTAAGGTATGTTTACCATGGCTCTACAAGCTGTCATATGATTGCCAACTTTACTCATCTGTGTCTGGTCAGTTTGCTCTCTGCCTATAAAAATCACTTTCTGAGACAATATCTTTTGCCAGATTATTATGTTTCCTGTTTGCCCCCTAATCAAGCTTGGTGCTGTTTATGCTTACCAATTCTGGACAGTCTGACTTTGGCTTGCCTGACAAGCTAAATACCTTCCTTTTCATCTGTTACAACCAAGACCAGACATCTGCTCTAAGCTCAGGAGCTCAGCTACCTGGGTAAGGAGTGGCTACTTCTGGCAGACCTTGCTAGCCCAGCTGCTGGACTCCACACCTGTTTAACGTTAATATCTCTGTACATACAAAAGTCTACCAAACATAAAAACTACCTTGATATACATGCAGGATGGGATCGTTATATCATTTTCATCCATGTGATTGCTAGATTTCTTTTGGTAAGTTGGTTGCTAGTTTGAATTTCCATTTTAAAACATATAAGCACTTCAATATGTTTTGCCTTTTTTGTTTTTTTTTTAATCTAAAGCAGATTAGGTATTTGGTGTGACTCCTTTTCAACCACAATTCTTAAATGAACATGTGTAATGAGGAAGGTTCTGGGCAAACTAGTTTGAGGAAAAGCCTCTTCTAGTCCACAAATATTTGTGTAATGCACCCTGTATCTTGAACTGTAGCTTCCCAGTTCACACTCCAAGGAATGTTTTATATAATCACAAATATACATTTCCTATATACGTAGTTTCGTATGAAACTATTTTGAAACTGGTTGGAAAAGAAAATAAAATTGTGTAAACTATTACGCATTTTAGTTTGACATTTTATTGTCTTCACAGGCATGCATCCTAACTGTGCCAGATTTGATCAGCAATAAACATTCTGAGTTTCTAAATCATTCACATTAAATATCTTTTTGCTTTCAATTCATTTCATTGTTTTTGTTTGTAATAATATGCGGCGCTTTCTCCTAAAATAATGAAACGGCAGAGTACCCAATGATCCATGTAACAAAAAAAACAGAAAAGAAAAAAATAATTTTGAAGCTCAAATGTTTAATTTTAATAACCCATTCATATAATGACTGTATGTTTTAAAAAAAGGCCCTTACCATTCATTATTTGCATCAATGTGTTGGAAATAATGATGGTAAATTTTGTCTACAACGCAACATGAGAAGAAATGGGTAAACACATTTTTAGTTATTATGCCTTATTGTAATATTAATTAATGTCATAGAGATTTACAAATATTTGTACATTTAAAATATTGTAGCTGATGAAAAGGCTTGTTTTCAATCAGCATTTTCAAGCAACTTTTATATATTACAAAACAAACAGCACAGTAAAGGCTGCATTATTTTCACGCCCATCTCAACTGATGGCTAGAAAATTACTAAAATGCATTTATTTTGTCCTTATATTATATATCAGCCTTTAATCATTGAGTCAATTAAACATTGTGCTCTGCAGACAACCTTTATGTACATGAGATCTGATAAATAAGGCCATAATAAATTAATTGGATAGTGATACACATATATACTAAATAGTTCTATTCTCTTGGTGACTGATTTAACACAATTACAAAATATCACATTAAAGATTTCCTGATTGCTAATATGTGACATTTATCTATAGTTATTCTATCGTACTACTCAAATAGATATAAGTACCGCTAAAATATTTGGCTGTAATTATTTTATTCGAAATGTAATAGAGCAATGAAATTATGTAAAAGTAATCCCTCCAGAAAACTTACCAGGCTATACTGTACAGTATGCAGTGTAATGTGACAAATGGACCATTTTCCAAATGTTTGATTCCATAATTTGAAATTCTTTAAAAATACTGTTATGCTATACCACTATTATTATTATTACGCCAATTGACTCTGATTAGCTGGTTGTCAACAGGAGCCCACTATGATGCCTTTATTTTCCGTTCTTTCATTAAATAGCGTGGTTGAGTTTGAGGACTTGCCTAGGCAGGTGGTTTAAGAAGAACTGCATTATAGAATACATAGGGGTGAATTTCTCATTATGACACTAGTTACATTGAGATTTATCCATCAACTTTTCTTCTACTGCATTTAGTTAGAGCACTGCACAAGTGGGCACCATGTCTACCAAGAAGAAAATAGGTGGACGGACATTTCCATTATTGGTGTTGCCTGGATCTGTCACCTTGTTTTTATGACTTCACATTAACAATAGCTACATTGCATGTTTCTAAAATGCTATGTTTTAGGTGTGCTAAAGGATGCAAAAGGGACATATTTTTTTCAATTGAGGGTGATTGCGCTGAATCTATACTGTTTACAGACAGATGTGGTCTATTACTATTTCTTCAGTAGTGCCAATCCAAATAGGTTCCTTTTTGGAAGCATCACTTTGTTTTTAAGTAACTGCATGCAATTCATTCTAAGTAGATACATTTTATTCTTCATGCCATCCAGGGTAGGTAATAAGCCTCAATATGGGCCTTGTTTGTAATTGCATTTATGGCATTATGGCATCTCACGGAGGCTGAAATATTGACACAATCTGTTAGCGATTAACTATTACTGCTGTCTTAATGAAGCTCTGGGAATTATTATACTAAACATGGAGCAGAGGTCATAATGCGTTAACACAACTGGCATCAATTTACTTCAATTTTATCTTTATGTATCACTGGCTCTGTGCTTTACTGAAAAATAAATGCTAATAGCTAATTCACTCTTGAAATGTAATTATGTGGCTATTGCGAATCTTGTATCATTTCAAAGTAGTTTGAAATAAAATGAAGACACTACTTATATTTCAGAGGAACAGTATTTACAGAAACCTGATATTTTGGCAATTCATATGTTACCTCTATTTTTGGAAAAACACAAGGGGTTTTTCCAAAGGAACAAATATTTTCTTCTAGGACTAAGCCCCTTCTTAGATGATTAAGTATAGGTTATTTAATACAAGTAAGTCTTTTTTAGAAGTACAGAGGTCCTCCAATAGCCAGTGCTAAAATCTGTAAAATCTGCAACTATAGATAGATTTAATTATCTGATAGTTGTCTTAATAATAAAAATGCTATTTTTAAAATTTAAAAAACTGAAAATATATGACTATTTTTTGCTATTGGAAAAGCTGCAGCACCAGAGCTGCAGCGAAATGCTTTGGCTGTGGCTGGTTGAAGCCAGTGGGAGCACATTCTGTGCACAGGGTTGGGGTTACGTATACGCAACCAACTCCTTTGTGGCAATTAATGAGAATAGGAAAAAGGACAAATCAGCTATCATATGCATTTTACCCTTCAAAGTTCTTTCCTGAAAACAATGTGATAATTTTTTTTAGTGTATTCCGTACATTAATTGTATTATACAATTATGCTTTTTGCAGTTGTGGCCACCTAATGCTGGGCATCATAACTGTGCACTGATGCATTAACCAAAACAATAGGCTGCCACAATAAACTCGACAAAAGGAAGACTGATTATCCTTCAAACATCTTTATGTTTGCAAAGAATCATTTGATCGTGTTTATTCAAGTATCACACATAAATTACTTACCAGGCAAACTGCAACATAGCGCAGAACACAAACATCAGCCCCAACAACAGTAATAACAGCACACCTATACAAAATTATTACTTATGTAAAAAAAAACTATGGAAAAACATGTCTTTGAGCATATTATTTCACGTTAAAGTTTTCACGTTAACTATTTCTGTTGCTTCATTGTATTGGAACTCATCACATACTGTCAAGAATGTTTGTTCCTTAAACCTGGCAAACAGTTACTAACTTATGCACAAATATCCATTATGTTGAGTGCATTCTCAACCCTTGCAACTGGAATAAACTGAACACGGATTGAGACAACTTTGCCAATGCTTGTATTTCAAATTACAAATATCTTGCTTTTTTCTGAAAATCGCTTAACATTTAAAATGCAGCTGCCCATTTCTGTAACTTGCAGGAAACTCTTACAGATCTAATAATCCTTCAAGCTGTCAAAGTCACAAAAATAGTAAAGGGTTTGCTAACAGTAACTATAGAAACTACAGTGATAGTATGGTGCCTGCGTGCAAACATTTAACATTCTTGCCAATAGATGAATATTATAAGAGGGACAGTGCGGCAAGAAAGTAAATCAAGAAAATTGTAATAGCCAGAAAAAAACTAAGTATCTTAAAATGCTATTTTTCATATCCGGTAAATAATTGCAATTGAATTGAAAATGTTTGGGAGGGACCAGGACTGGCCCACCGGAAGGGTAACTGCCCTTCATTGGTTGATACTGGAGGAGGCCACTGCCAGCGACCAATAGAGTGGTTTATATGGACCTTTAACTCCTGACGCCGAAACTTGGTTTGCGGATCAACTCCTTGAACCTCCCCAGGGCAAGTTTCGTCATCAGGAGTTAAAGGTCTGTATAGGTGACTCTATTGATCAAACATTTTTGTTATGTTTGGGAGGGACCAGGCCAGACTGGCCCACCGGAAGGGCAACTGCCATTCATTGGTTGATCCTGAAGGAGGCCCTGTCGGCGACCAATAGAGATTTCTTTTCCTGAAGGCGAACACAAGTAAATAACATATATTAATAGATTTTTACTCCTGGCTAGTAATAGTAAAAAATAAAGCTGCCTGAAATGATGCATGGCGTGCAAGCATGCTCAAAAAAAATAAAATGTGCTGTGCTCAGCCTTCACAGGCAAATTCGTGTGCCCACATCCAAGCTAATATGGGTTCAAAAATTAACTTTAAGGACAGAAGACAAAAACAAGATCTTAGACAAAAACAAAATGCTGATAATACACATATGCCATAATTATATTGTCTGCATATAATACACCTTAATAACTTACTATTTTGGAGACCTGGTTATGATTAAGTTGCACTCACTTCAAATAAAGTGGACTTTTTCTTTCTCGCTTTAAATACTGCATCACATTAACTGCCAAAATGTGTGATATGGCCATATACACGAATAGCCAAGACTCATGCACAAAAATATATGCATAAGATTTTAGTGAAAATTATGTTAAGGTTTGACACATTTAAACACATATAAATTAGAAGATTTCTTCATAACAAGTCAGTTTGCACTCCAGATACACTGCTTACATCTTTGACATCAAACAGATTAAAAAAGCACAAAGCAAATATTGTTTCTGATGCGTTGTATGATCCTTGCCCTTTTATCTGTAGGTTATAAGTTTAAAGTTAAAAGTGTAATCTTTAAAAAAGAAAGAAATTGATTTTATCACTACAAAGGAGTGTTTGGTAAGTACAAAGCACACAAGATGGTGCAATCACAGAGTGCACGCGGATGCACTAGCACCCTATACAAATACACAAAGCATGACACAAGCATTCTTTTTGTTAGTGTAGGCCGAGTTCCAGTTTTCTCCTCTGACAATATCGAAGGTCAATGGCTTTGTAATTATATAGAAACAAGCATGTAAATGAGTGTTTTCACTGGCACACCTATGTGCCCTAACTTGAATGGTTGCCATAGAAACCATAGCAAAAAGTAGTCTCATTTGGTTTTCTGCAGCATTGCCTAAAACTCTCTATGCATTGCTTATTTACTCCTGAGCAAGCATGTTTGTTCAGATGTTTCGTCCAATTAGTTGGCTGTCTCTTCACTGACTACACAAAGTGCTGCTGTAAAAAGCTGGCGGCTTAGCAGATTTTTTTTTTGTTCTTGTTTGGCCATAAGGGAAGATAAGAAATTACAAGCGATGCAAAAATGTAGGCATTATTAATACCCAAAGTCATTATTTAATTTGCATAATGCTGTGTATATCGTGAACATTCACAAATGTAAAAGTATGGACATGAGGAGAGTTGTATTTTAGTAGTCATATTTTAAAAGTGTGTATTTTGTGTTGGTCTTAATTTTTGGCAATTTTAGCCATCTTTTTCCGAAAACTTTATATTTAGCCAAAAAAATTTCCATTTTACGCTTATTAAAAATGATTTATCGGTTGTGCAGACAAAACAGCACTTCTTCATAAATTATCTGTAAAACAAAAAAGTGAACTCATTGGATATCCCTCTAGGCTCTTTGATTTCCTGTTTTCCGCACCAATAATTACGTTAGAAAGATTTTTTTTAAATGCTAAGTAAGCAACCAATCAGAAAGGTGAGCTTGAGTAGAATGCAATGATATAGGAGGACAACTAACAAGAATTGTAATTAGTTTTCCATGTATTTTTTCTGATAAATCTCCACCATAACGTTTATGTATATTCCTAAATATTACATCTCCACTGGGTTTTTTCCTTAATAAAGGAAGGTAAGCTGTAAATTAAAATGTCTTTCTACAAATACCACTCATGTAATGGTAAGTGAGCTGGCATTGTCTAATAACAGCCTGACTGTGCCCAGTCAAATAATGACTAAGGCTCATGGGAATTATAATGTAACAGCTGTAGAGAATCTTGTTTGATGGCTTTCTGTGAGAAAGATAATTCACTTTAATCTACTAATAAAAGTGCAATGTTAATCACTGTGTTAGTTTATCCAATGACATCTTTGTTTTAAGTAATTTTACTCTGCGCTGACATATTGCTCGTTTTTTTCAGCATTTTGTTTTCTTTTTTTATGACAGCTGAGTTAGCATGATCACTACTGTTATGGGTGAGAAATGTAGAAACATAGAATGTGATGACAGAGAAGAACTATTTGGCCCATTTAGCCAGACTATTTTTCCTCATGTAAGACTCGGGTATTAATTAGTCCTTAGTCTTGTCTTATATTGAGGAAAGCTTTATGCCTTTCCCATGCGTGCTTATACTCATTGTATTAGCCCCTACCACTCCTGATGGGAGGCTGTTAAAGCTCTCACCCTCTCAGTAAAGTAATATTTCCTTAGTTTACTTCCAAATCTTGACCTTCTAGTCTAAGACTATGACCTCTTGTTTTAACATTTCTCATCCTGTGAAATAAACGTCCTTCCTGTACTTTGTTGAATCCATTTAAGTGTTTAAATATTTGTATCGCATCTCCCAATTTTCTTCTTTTCTCCAAGCTGTTCATATTGAGCTCCGTTAGTCTTTTTTATTTTTTGTTCTGCAAACTATTCACCATTGTGGTAGTCCACTTCTAAACTCTCTCCTTAGAACTATACACAATGCTGTAGATGAGGTCCAAGCAGACATCTGAAAAACCACCTCCCTCTTCCTGCTACTAATGCCTCTGGCTATATAACCCAGCAACTTGCTTGGTTTTCCTGATGTTTTATTGCATTGTCTGCTTACATTTAAGTCCTCAGAAATCGTTATTCCCAAGACCATCTCTTTTGTTGTCAGCAAACATACCACTGTAACTAAGTAATAAATACATTTAATAGTTGTTAATAGTAATTATGATAGTTATTAAAACACATTTAATGGTTTGTCCTCTCCCCTGTACTTGTTCTTCAGTTGAGTTGTTGCCTGATATTTAAAAAATTAACTTGTTTACGTTTTGTATAAATATGAACATTAGGAATGGTAAAGGTGGGAAAATATCATTATATTTACATACAGTATACTGAAGTCCTAAATGAGTTTATATGGGCATGTCAAGTGTGTTGGTCATAGATTGAGAATGGTCAAAATGACTTTTTTAATTAACTAACATTTATTGGTAATCAACATACCTAGGAACTGTCAAAAATAGCTCACCTCTTCCCAAAGAAAATCCCAAAACATGTTTGTTTTATATCACCGCACCCTCTTATGGTATCTGATAAAATTATAGAAACAATATTGATTACTATAGTAAGTGCATGGTGTTAGACTGGATGGTCGCATCTAACGCATTGAGAACCAATGATGTACCAAGTGCTTTACAAAATAAAATGTCCCTTGAGGACCAATGAAATATCTGGTACGTCATGGGTTCAAATGTGTCTGCAGCCCCATTAGCAAAACAATCTGAAAGCGTTTCTTCTCATGACATATCAAAAGTGGATATGAGGGGTAAAGGGCAGAGTTAAGTGTAAATACTAGGCTGTTGTATTGATCTGTTGAGTAGATTGTGGAATTGTGATAGAGATATCAGGAATTGTGGATAGAGGAAAACCTCAGTCTTGGATAGAGAGTAGGGGAGAGGAAAATGTGCCAGAAAAGGAAACACTAAGTATGATCGTAGAAGTAGGATTTAAGGCAGTAGATAGCTGTATCATGGTTGTCATAGGAAGTATGGGTTTGCAAGTGAAGGGAGAGGTAAACAGTGTCCATGGCTGCAGAGAGTTCAAAGAACATAAGTAAGGAGAAGTTACCTTTTGTTTTAGTGGTGAATAGATTGTTAGAATATATGAGTGCTATCTCAGTAGAGTGTTGTGGATAGAAACTGGATTGAAAACAGTTGAGCACAGAATCTTTGGAGGTGGTGGGTCTACTTTGGAGTGTCATGGTTGAGATGGAAGATGAAGGAGTCGTGAGCAGCAGAACCAACCTCATCAAGGACTGAAGCTAGCTTATGGTTAACATCAGGTTGGGAGAAGTAGAGCTATTGGAAAAGAGATGCAGATGTGTCTTAGCTGCAACAGGTCAAAGCCACAGATGTTTCTATAGATTTGGGGAAGTAATTTTAGGTAGAGGTAGGGAGGTACAGCAAAGTTGTGGGTTAAGTGTTGGTGGTCAAAGAGAAGTGGGAGTAATGATGTGGTAAAAGACCATGCCAGGGCAATGACCTGAGCTTATATTATACAGTATAAGCAGGGAGGTCAACCAACTGGATGTGAGATCAGATGGCCCAGCAAGGATGAGCCCAAGCAGGAAAAGCACAGCAGCTAACTAGTACATGTAAAGATAAAACATTGCACATTGCATTGTTCAGTTAAAGCATAGTATGGATTACAGGGACCAGATGGCCTCTTTCAATAAAGACACGTGTAAAATGTAGTACAGTAGTGTAGAGCAAAGCAATAATTTTAATTTTAATATTGTCCAGTACGCATTCTCCATAAGTGTCCATATATAAACTGGAAACATTAGTGGGCATTGAGTACAGTTACATTGCATGGGATGTTCATATTTTCTGTTATCATTATGTTTTATCTTGAAAGGCTACTACCCATATTTTCCTAGGTGAACAAACATACATCAAGTGGCAGATCTATCAGGAGACCATAAAAAGACTTATTGGAGAGTGTTAACTAATACACAGAGGACTAGCAATTATCACTGCATGTTCAATTCAGATCAATGATTTCTACGCTGATTTCCATGTCTGAGATGCAAGCTTGTATTTCACAAGCTGCTTTGTATCAGCTGTATGATTTGTATGTTTTTTTTCATTTTCAGAAATGGAAAGTTGTTCTGATTTGGGCTTACAATGCATAAGCACCTGGACATGAGGTCTGATGTCAGAAAGGATCATATCAGTGAGGAATCCAGTTAGGATAAACACGGCTCAGGAGCTATCATAATACGTTTGATTAAACTATTTTTTGCAAATTATTCTGTAAACAGGTTAACAACATAGATCAAACCTAGGCTCCCAGAGTATGTGTACAACTTGGATTGCTGCTCTGTTTCTGATCTTGCTACAGCCAGTATTAACTAGCTTAGCTATAAAAGCTGCAATTTAGTTTGCAAAATAAATATAACAAATATTGGAGAGCGTCACATATACCCATCAAGGTGTCTATCGTGATCTTGGACTTTGGGTGGAATAGTCACGCTTCATAGATCCTTTCTTTGCTCCTTTTATGCAGTTTTGTTGTGTGTCTCCCAAAACAATTCTGATGCTGTCTTATTGGGCCATATGTATGGACTTCCCTCGGAGGGGTGATTCATGGCAGCCTTCCTCCAAAAAGAAATTACTGGATTACTAATACACATCATGAAACATGTTGAATAATTATGGTGAAGCACTTCAACTTCAAACTGATTTTGTCTCTTACATTTGTTGTCAAATCAAATCTTCTTGGAATTAATGAGCACATACCGCATTTGAATTATTTATCCACGTTTAACATTCCAATCTGGTTTGTTTCCTCCTTGGTGACATTTTACACAATTTTTCGTTTGCACTAGGTCCTAATCAGTTTTAATGAGCCATCATTTAATGATGTAATGATGTCTGGATAAATGCTTTATATATAGCTCTTGTGAACGCTAATGAAAAAATGTAGGTCCCTGGCTGTGTATTATTCTATGACGAATAATATCATTTTGATTTCCATATTTCACACAGTGCCTTCAAACGGGAACATTGGACAGATGCAGCTTTTCAAACACACAAAATAATATACTTTTTTTTAAAAAAAAATATTTGTTTTATAAAGTGCTCTGCTCTACTTCTATATCAGTTCTCAGTACTGAGTAGATGCATTGTTTTCCAGAAAATGTAAATTTCAAAAATCTACTTTTAATAAGCCAGATCCAACAAATTATACTATCTGTGTGTACTTAAACAGTACACCAATTTATATGATTGCAGACAATGTAATACTTTCTTAAATAAGAATTTCCCCGAATCCCATATTTTACTGTATAATACACTAAATAAACTTAATGGTTCTTACAGATTAAAGCAAGCAACATATACATATTAAAAACCCACTATATGTCAACAACACTGGGCAATATCTTAAATAGGCCATTAAATACTATTCAATAGCCTATTTATTATACATTGATTTATCATTATTGATTAATTTATTGATTTTTGGATGAATTTATATGATTTATTGATGGTTTTATTGTTTTTTTGTTTATGAATTTATATGTTGAGTGATTTATTATCACTAATTAGTTATTTATTTAGCACAAGGCACTAATAGGGAGGAACAGTCCAACCTTGAGAAAAGGAAGCTACCTTGCCCAGTGTTTTTGGGCAACGAATTACCTTCCCTGCTCATTTGTTTTGCCAAAAATTGTGTGGGCATTTTTAATTAGGGAACTAAATGTTACACACAATCTCTTACACACTCATTCTCACTTACTCTCTCCCTCACGCTCTCTTAATGTTTCTCTACCTTCTCTGCCAGCCACTTCCACCTCTGCAGACCACTTCCTCGTCTTCTTTTTCATATTCTATCTTTTATCTTCTCTCTTCTCTTCTATCTTCATCCACATCTCTGTGAACATAAACCAACGAAAACCTCCGCCAAAATGATGGTTCTTCCTGTGGCTTCCTCTTCCTGATCCTCCAATATGGGGAGACGATGTCACCAGAACTGCTGCCATTTGCTGCTTTTGTGGTTTATTTTCTTCCCATTCGTGGGGGGGTCTGGTCTCGTTTTCATTGCTTTGTACGAATTGCTAAACTTACCCAAATTTTGTAGATTTGCAGTTGGTACAAATCCAAATGGATAAGTTTAGATTTTAATATATGTATACAGTTTGTTGCTTATTTCTATCCTTTGGACATTATTAGGTCAATTGAATTTTTTACACAGTAAAATGTGAGATTTGCAGAAAAGGGATCCGCTTTAAGAAAGTATCCTTTCATTTAAATGCACGGCTGCCCTTTATATCTGTTAATATACACGTTATTTTATCAAGTCATGTCTACGTTGTGAAGTTTTAATGCATGCATAGTGATAGTTTCACACAGCTTCTCTGTAGTGCTGTACATTGTTTTAGTTGTCATGGATACCAGCTTTTACCTATTTATATGGAGTCGTTTTTTGATGACCCCGCTTAGCACATGCCTAAATGATTTTAGCAAACATTACACTGTAAAACTTTTCTACAAATACACTGATACCTGGTAATGGATTAGAATTTTAAAAAGTTTGCACTAAGTTTAGCATTTGTAATGGATTCAGTGAGTTGATATGCAGTTATTACATGACATATATTTGTTTAGGAATGATTTATAAAATTAATTAAAAACTGTAATTAAGGGTTCATAATAAATTTGTAATAACTGAAATATTATTTATGTATAGAACTATATCTGGGAAAGCCAGCGTTGAAAATGGCTATGCTCCAGGCTCCAGCTTGTGAAGATAGGAGAACAAAGTAAAACTTCTCAACTTTTGGTAAGGCCTTTCTTGTGCTTGAGGGTCCAGCTTATGATCAGGCACTGAATGTTATATCAGGCATTTTTAATTCTGCATTTTATTTTAAAAAAAATTTTGTCACTTGGGTATTTCATTTACAGAACAGGTCAGAGCCTACATTGACTGATTAACAAAAGTTTATTCCTATATGGAAATGCATGCATTGAAGCTCAAACAAAAGTGAATTGTCCATCTCACATACATGATTTCCACCACTCCCGGGCTAGGATATTCATGTTTAGAAGCGGTTTCTGCACTGACATCTTTGATTATAATGTACAATATATTACATAAATTATAATTTTTGTTTGGATACCAGTTGTGCTATATTTTGCTACCACTAAATCATATGTTACAACAATATATATTCTCCTTTTGAAGTAGAACATTCTGTTTCTTCCCCATTATTAATGAATCTTGGCTGACTACTCTTGAAATATTTGGACCATTTTTGGTATATTGGCAGAGGACAATGTTGGTAAGGGCTCTAAGGGGGTCTCCCCAATCAAGTGACATGAGAGAATAGAATCTCCTTTGTCATAAGCTGTCGTTCATCTGAGGTTGTATTTACCTAACTTTTAGACCTGCTAGGGAACAGATGTTTATCATGTACTGATATGTAAAACCATAGAACTCAAAGAGTGTACTTTCTGTATAATAATATACACATTGACTCTTAACGTTATACATACATACATATACACACACACTAATACTAAATTGTTTGAGTCAGTGGGTATGTTTTAGTGTATATTGTTCAATAGTGCATGCATTTATATACGTTTGCATTTGTATTAGCGTTTGCGAGTATGGTGTTGTGTTTGTTACTGTATGGCATTAGCATGAGTATGTGTGTTTATCCGCATGTAGTGTTAGTGTGTGTATTGGTGTATGGGATTAGCATGTCTGTGTATTGGTGTATGGTGTTAATGTTTGTGAGTATATGATATAAGCATGTGTGCTTGTTACGGTATGGTGTTAGTACACGTGTATGTTATACCATCAGAAGAAGCCACACCCACAAGAACATCCACAGGCAGGGATTATACCGCCCATGCGGCTACAATAGAGCTATATTTAGTGTAATAGAGCTCTATATAGTGTAAGTGTTTCATGTTATTATTCACCATAAAACATACTGCACTTTTTAAGTTTTTTCTTCATTTTACATCTCCATCCCCTGGTTATACAGGAAGACCCTTACAGTCATCATATCCTTAGGCGCGACCGCTACACCCATTCCAAAGATTCTACCTTCAAGCCAGATAGAGATTCCTGGCATGGTTTGTGTTGCTGCCTACACCTTTGTTCAAAGACTACTACCAGCGCTGAACCATTTTTTTGTATTTACAAGTGTATGTGTGTTTGTATTTGTTGTTAACTTGTGTGTGGGGTGTCAGCATATGATGTTATCTTAAGTTTATGTGTCAGCACATGATGTTGGAGTGTCAGGGGTGAGCCTAGGGTTAGGGGCACCTTGGACGAGGAGAGGAGGAACAGGAGAAAATATGTATGTATAGAGTGAGTGGGTGTTAAAGCAAGGGGGTCTTGAAGAAATACTACACCCAGGCAACCCTAGGCTTGCCCCTGTTGTCATCAGGTGTGCTTATGGTAGGATCTTAAGGCAAAGTGATGGGTGTGAAATTGAAAGTAAACTGGGGTAAAAAAATGTTTCAGTTAAAGTAATCTGGTGCTAAAAAAACAAGTATAGTATATCGTAATATATAAGTGTGAATCAACCAATGTAAAGAGAGATCCTAACAATATAAAGGGCAACAATGTGCCCATGTGTAGACCAGTAATAAGACCCGTGGCAAAACTCAAGGTATCCTTCAGTATATCACATAAAAAAATCTTCAATAGCTCAAATGAAAATCAGAACCAGTGGCGCTGCTAATACACATAACTGAATTTTATTTTGCAATAATTGATATAGCTCTTTATCCAGCTGGTATTTCACCTACATAGTTTCATTTATACATTTATGTAGGTTTGTGACTATCAATAGAAACTGCTTACTTAACTAGTGTTAAGGCTAACATAAAATGATGCATATGATATTTAAGTGTAACAAATAACACACAAATCAATAGTTTTTTGTTGATTTTTTTAATCCTTCTACATAAAATATATAGTCTTAAACCTTAACTATAAATCTCAGAAAATTGAAAATTGTCTGCAAAAAATAATGTAACCGTGTATTTCCCTTAATGATGGTAGCTTTGTGTCTGAGATCTGTGCACAAAATAGATATTTGTTTGTTTTTGGTTTTTTGTTTTTTTTTGCCATCTACTCTAGAATCTACATTCTTTTTTTTTTTTTTTAAACTCAAATTCCGTTTATTGATGGTACAATAAATGCATGACATTGTCCACAGAGAGGGAAAATAAACAATAGACATACAGACTCTGACAGGTATACAGAAGTACAAATAATGTTTGCATATGGTGAAATATACATCCAGCAGGCATGTCAAAACCGGCGCATACAAGAGGCACAAGATAGATGCCCCCTAAATTAAAAGAGTGGCACAAAAAGGGCATACAGTTCGAAAGGAGTACCAGGCTTCACCCACCGAGGCCCATACGTCGTCTGTGGAGCATTGCAGACAAAAGAATAGCAAAAGGTACCATCCTGAGATAAAATAACCACAGAATCCAAAACATAAAACAAAACAAAACAAAAAGACGTATACCGCCAACCCACCAATTAATGAGCCATAATCAGGACTACAGAAAGTGAAAAAAAAAAAAAAAAAAAAAAAAAAAAAAACAAAAAAACAGGGTGTTGTGGAAGTGTAAGAGTAAGTCCTATGGAGATAGGCCCAAAATTCTAGGGAATTCAGGAGAAGAAGTGAAATTCTTCCACCAAAACCACCGGCGCTCATATTGGGGGGCTTTGCCTCTAGAAGACCAAATTAATTCTTCCATATAGGAAACACGCTGCATCCTCGTAATCCACGCCTGGATTGGAGGGGTGCACTGTCGTCTCCAGAAGCACGGAATGACCGCCTTAGCGGCACTTAAAACGTGAAACGTCACCGAGTGTTTATACTGAGCGAGGGAGAGGTCAGTGTGATGCAATAAAGCAGCTTCCGGGACCAGAACGTAATTCGGATCTCCAATCTCCCTAACAACCCGTTCAATAATGGCCCAGTAGGGCACCACGAGAGGGCATTCCCACCAAATATGGAGGAACGTACCAGGACCCGCCAGACACCTCCAACAAAGGTCAGGGACCTGAGGCAAAAAGCGATGCAGGTCATGCGGGACCCGGTACCACCTAACTAGGAGCTTATAAGAAGCCTCCTGTATCCTACTTGCAACTGCCCCTTTATGAATCAAAAGAACAACTTTGTCCCAGTCCTCCGCGGAGGAGAGGCCAGGTAAGTCTGTCTCCCACAGAGCCATAAAATAAGGTTTAGTCGCTACACGCGGTGCCAGTAGCATAGCATATAAGATTGACATCAAGTGGGCCGGTTCCCGGCCAGATGCGCACAGTGACTCAAAGTCCGTTAAAGGTCTACGGTAATTAATGTCCCGAGGGAGGGAGGTGGCGAAATGAACGAGCTGTGCATATAAAAAGGAGTCGTGAGCCAATGGAGGGGACAAGCGAAGCAACTGCTGCAGAGGTGCAACACCGGCCGCTGTAACAAGGTGGTGTAATCGCAGGACACCAGAGGGCAAAGGGGAGAGCCGTGATATCCTACGGAGTACACATCCCGGTTGAAACGCAGGATTGCCAGACAAAGGGAACAGAGGGGAGGGGGAGGTCGTTAGTGCCTTCAGAGACATATATTTTTTAAGTATTGTAACCGTAGGGGAGATAGTGGTATGCCTGAGAGAAGCAGCGCGTTTGTGTAAGTCTGTTAACCAGGGGTACGCATAAATAGGGTAAGGTGTCACAGCATTCTCAATATCTACCCACTGCTTGGGGGCAAGAATCGACCACTCCACCACCCTGCGGAGATGAGCCGCATGGTAGTAAAGCTCCAAGTCTGGAACCCCCAGACCCCCATTCAATTTGGGGCGGGTAAGGTGATGGAAGCCTAATCGGGAGGAGCCCGAGGCCCAAATATATTTAATAAAAGTCCTTTGGCACTTCCGAAAGTAAGAGCGTGGAAGAAAGATAGGGAGGGTATGAAAAAGGTATAAAAATCTAGGCAAGACATTCATTTTAATAACCGACACCCTCCCAAACCAGGACACATGAGGGTACGCCCACTTACAGAGGTCCGCAGATACCTGATGAAGCAGGGGAAGGAAGTTTAAGTCAAATAATAAGGAGAGGTCACTCGGGATCTTTAAACCTAAATATTTAATGAATGTCTCGCACCACTTAAAGGGAAAACGAGTACGTAGGGCCAATTTAGCTGGGTCAGACAAATTAACACCTAAGATTTCTGATTTGTCCATATTAATCTTATAATTAGAGAACTTCCGAAAAGTGTCCAGTTCTGCAAGAACGTGAGGCAAGGAGCTCTGGGGGTCAGACAGAAGACACAACATGTCGTCTGCGAATAATGAGAGCTTATGCTCCTTGTTAGCGATAGTTATCCCCTTAACTTCAGGGTTATCCCTAAGAGCGTTGGCCAGAGGTTCCATACCCAAGATGAAGAGAAGTGGGGACAAGGGGCATCCCTGTCTGGTGCCATTTGACAGAGTGACCGGCTGGGACAGGAACCCATTCACCGAAATCCTGGCAGTTGGATTATAGTATAGTGATTCTATCCAACCTCTGAACGTCGGGCCCAGTCCTATTTGGCGTAGCACCGCAAAGAGGTAAGGCCAGGCCACCCTGTCAAAGGCCTTCTCAGCGTCCGTAGAAACTAGGGCCATGGACACATGAGACTTATGTGCATGAGACAACACATCTAGCACCCGTATCGTGTTATCCCGTGCCTCCCGACCCGGGACAAAGCCCACCTGATCTAAGTGGACAAGAGATGGGACATAAGGCTTGAGGCGAGTGGCCAAAATCTTGGCCAGCAATTTAACATCGGTGTTAAGAAGCGATATAGGGCGATAATTACCACATTGGTCACCATCCTTACCGGGTTTCGGAATCACAGCTATATGAGCCGTATTAGTATGTGGGTCCAAATGGTCCCCTTTAACGAGGCCATTAAATAACGTAACCAAGTGTGGTCCTAAAATATGAAGGAATTTCACAAAGTATGGTTTTGTGAGCCCATCCGGGCCAGGACACTTCCCATTAGGTAAAGAGAGAATAGTCTCCCGTACCTCATCCAACGTAATAGGCGACTCCAACAGAGCAGAGTCCGCCACCTTCAAACGTGTGCCCAAATGCTTATCCAGGTATGACTGCAAGTCAAGGCGAGATGACAGAGAGGATCCCGAGTCAGGAGGCAGGTTATACAGAGTGCTATAGTACCGGTGGAAGCAAGCCGCTATCTTAGGAGTAGAAAAGTGAACGTTACCTTCCCGATCCCGTATCTTAGGGACAAAGGTGGCCGCCCGTTTGGCACGCAAGGCCCTAGCCAAGAGCTTACCAGCCTTGTCACCAAATTCGTAAAAGCAGCTACGGGTCAACAGAAACTGTCTCTTAGCCCGAGCATTAGTAAGGGCAGCTAATCTGTCCCGCAGGACAGAGAGTTGTGTTAAAACATGTGGGGCCAGGGTAAGTTTATGTGACCTTTCCAAGTCTGCTATTTGTGCCGTCAGGAGCAGAATCTCGCCCAAGGCCAACTTCTTAAGGTTAGCACCCATTTTAATCAGGTGCCCCCTGATCACCGCCTTATGAGCTTCCCAAACCGTGGAAAAGGGAACATGAGGCGAGATGTTTTCTGCAAAATATTGTGTAAGTTCTTTACCCAGAATCTGAACGTTAGCGGGTGTGGACAAGAGGGAATCATTAAGCCTCCAGGCCCAAGCCCTAGGAGGGAGATTGGCAAGGGACAACGTAACATGAACAGGGGAATGGTCACTAAGTATCGAGGTTCCTATCCTAGAAGTAGAGAGCATTGGTAAATGAAAATGGGAAAGAAAAATTGAGTCGATTCTAGTGTATCTAGTGTGCATGGGAGAAAAAAAAGTAAAATCCTTAGTAGTCGGGTGTTGCGTTCTCCAAGCGTCAGCTAATTGTAAATTATGAAGTTGGCGCTTAACTTTAGCGATACGGGAATAAGGAATGTGCGACGTACCAGAAGAACTATCAACCCTAGGGTCCAAAATCATATTAAAATCACCCCCCAGCACCGTAATCCCTTCCTGAAAATCAGCCAACTTATTCAAGGCAGAAGTAAGGAAACTAGTCTGATTGCGGTTGGGCGCATAAACACAGGCCAACGTAAATTTGTATGTAGCAATATTCCCTTTAATAAAAACACATCTTCCCTCTTCATCCCTCCAGGTGTCCAGGTGTTGGAACGGAAGGGATTTATGTATTAGAATTGCAACACCTTTCGTTTTGGAGGCAGGTGAGCTAGAGAGAAAGACATTGGTAAAGTATTTAGAGAAGAATCTCGGTTCAGACCCCGCTTTAAAGTGCGTTTCCTGTAGGAAAGCAATCTTAGTCTTCGTAGTATGCAAGAAATGGAACAGTTTAGAGCGTTGTTCCGGCTTATTGAGCCCTCTGACATTTAAAGTAGTAAGTTTAAGTGTGGCTGAGTGCATGAAGAACACCTGGAGAGATCAAGGAGTCGGCGGCGAGGCGGTACACGTCAGAAAAACAAAAGAAAAAAAATGGGAAACAATACAAACATTTGAAAACTCGAGAACACCCGAGGAACCAGCCGAAGCTAGCCCTAGGGAGAGACAAGTGTCCCAAAAGGAGAGCCATCAAACCCGAAGAACGGGGAAAGCCAAGAACCAGGACCACAAGTGGTCCGGCCGGCCGGCTCGGAGGGCAATTTCGCATACTCATGCAAAAAGAGCAAGACCTATGCGCAGTATGCATAATAGGGAAACCACGAGAACCAACACGGGTCCGAGACCCACTGCTTGAGCAGATATGTAACAGTCTGGGATGAGGTGCATCCCAGAGAGTACGGAAATAAAAAAGACATCATAGCAACACAAGAAAAAACAAAGCAAATAGTACAAATCGGTACAAAAATATCCAAATACATACAGAATAGGGGCTAGCCCCACAATCACTTATAGCACTGTGTGGATGGATAAAAACAAAACACAAAAAAAAAAAAAAAAAAAAAAAAAAAAAAAAAAAAA
>VKOC01029493.1:0-16043 GCA_009364415.1 Spea multiplicata
CTGCTAAATAGATTCTACTATTTGTCCTGAGTTTAGAAATACTGAACGTCATGTTTTTGTTTTGCTTTTCTCTGCACGTTATGGGGCAATAAGCACCAGTAGTGTTTTGCTATTTCAAAACCATTTTCCCCCCAAAGCTGGTCATTCTGTCCATGTGCTACTTTGGGTATCTTTGAAGCCGGCCAATGCAATTTACCCCATCAAACCATATATTTTTTAAAAACTAGACATCCCAAGGTATTTCAAATGCTGGTATTTTAACCCCTTCCATGCACTAGTTCTACCTTCTCAAACTTTTTTCTCAAACGTTGTACTCCAGGCATAAATTTAGAGCTTCTGGTATTTTTCCCTGTCAAACAATATGTGTTCCGTAACATCTCCTGAGCGCAGTGATACCCCACATGCAGGGGTTTGTAGGGTTATTTGGGAGGTAAAAGGCCACCTTTGTGAGGTGTGTATTTTTTGCCGTTTACACATCTGGTCACTCTGTGCCCAACGTCCCATATTTGGGACATCTGAAGCCGGCCAATTTAATTTACCCCATCAAATCATAAATTTCTTAAAACTAGGCACCCTATGGGCATTTATAATGCCAATATTTTAACTCTTTCCATGCGGAAATTTTTGCGAAGATTGCGTGAATTGTAGGACTTGCTCATAAAAAAAACATACATACTTTATATATTATGTCAAAGAATAGAGTATTGCAGAGTATGCGGTGATACCTTTTTATTGGACTAACATAATATGTAAAAGACAAGCCTTCGAGAGTTATCCTCTCTTCATCAGGTCCGCAGCAATACTAATCAACATGATAGAGGTTACATCCTAAAACAAGTGATGGTATAAGAGAAGGGTGGGTTGAGTGGGGTGTCGTAAATAATAGGTCTGGAGGTGAGAAATGCAGAGAGATAACCAAGGGACAGAATAAATAAACTTAGGGAAACCAATAACCACAATAAAACATCAAAGATAATAACAGCAATTAGACACACATTGGATGTTTAGATGAAGTTCATATGAAGTTCTGGTAGTGTGTAAGGAAACCAGAATCCACATTAAGTCTTTTATGGTGTTAAAATGTGTTATTTTCATCTCAAATGTTTTTTTCCTGAGAGTTTCTGAAATTTCCGTTGAGTACTTTAATTTTTTAGGTTTTGGATGGAGTGATTGTTTCATGTGAAATGATGTCCTACCGAGGCATCGTGTCTACCGGACTAATGCAGCTTCACCCTTTTACACACACACACACACATATATATATATATATGCACTTTTTTTTCTTTTTTTGGGTGACAGTGGGGAATTATTTTTACATGTTACCATATTTTAATTTTTTTTTAAAAAAAAACATCACACTGATTAATGAGCTGGGCTCCATTGACCTTGCATAGTTGAATGCAGTACCGTTCAACCTGCAGGAGGAGCTCGCGAGTTCTCAAGAGGGTCTGGATAGACCCTCTGTGAACTCATTCAGTTTTCTATTGTTGACGTCATCTTGTGAATGGCGGCAACGTCATTTACATGATGGCACTTGTGGTTGCTCTTCGGAGCAATCACAAGGCCATTGGGGTTGGGGGGTTGTGTTGCTACATGCCTCAACATCAATATTCCACGTCAGCAACACCGTTTATGCTTAGGAAGCGATTCCTAAGCTGTTTAAGCCTGCCGCCGCCATTTTTTCTTGAGGGGAGGACTTTCCCCGGATCCACGGTCAGCCTCACTTGTGAGGCTTCCGTGGATGCTGCAAAGCAGTCGATCATGGCGATGCAGCTGTTTAACAGCAGCCTGTACATGTACAGGCTTTGTCGTTGAGGTGTTAATAATGTGAAGAACGGGCAGTTTATATATTTGCATTAAATAAAACAAGATATTGCAAACCAGGTCCACAAAATGTAAAAAGGTCCAGGACAGTAGGTATAAACAAATGTTCACTGGAAAATACACTTACTTTCATCGCAAGATATGTTAACAATAAGGTTTGGGATTCCAACATCTCTACCATGTCGTCAGGAAAAGAGTTTACCTGTGAACAAAAATTAATCAAGACTGAATCTATGTTTATATGAACGCTGTATAGACCTTTTCCCCACTGTTTGTGCTACTTATAGGGCAGTCAGGTACTACTCTGTTGGTTGTAAGGAAAACATAGAATTTTTAAATCAAAATTGTAAGGAAAAGGTTAAGTTGCCTATAACTTGTGGTTTTTAGCCAATATAAATCAGTTAAAAGAACCAGGTTACCCTAAAGTACATAGAGTTTTGTGGCATGTGCATTAAAGCCATTATATAACTTCCCTGTTCTGAACTGCCCTATAAGCTGTCCTTCTAGGGAGATCAGATTCCACTAAAAAATAACATAGCTGTTGTCAGTGGAGAATAGTATTACTAATTTCTATAAAGCAATAGCATCAGGTAGAAAAGAAAAAGAAAAGCTGAGTGTTTATTTTTGTTGTTACCAAACATTAAATTTAACCTAAAAAATATAATTTTAGTGTGTATGTATGGGTGTATATACAGTGTGTGTGTGCGCAAAAAATAGACACAATGATGATTGAACTCCCTCTGTGGTTAAAGCAAATCAACTTACAGAAGAGGTGTCTTTTTTCGCTTTTTTCTGTTCTGAAGCAGACACTGATTTAGGAGTTGATCTCTGCATGGTTTTATCTAACAGAAAATATGTAAAACTGTTGAGGCAATTGGGCAAAAACATACTATTCGCTATATTTAAAACACTTCATATCCGTTAAGTTGTAATATAAATCTCTACACTTGGCAAAGAAGCATATGCTTAGGTATCCCATGAACAAGTCCATGGCAGCTGTACATAGAATTGTTGGCCTCCTAGTAATGAATAAGCGACAAAGCAAGAGATCAGTACACACCAATTTTTTTTTTTAAATCACTAACAATTTTTGCCGATTTGTTTTTCCAGCATGGGAGAAGCGTGAGAAACATGGTTTCTCACTCTCCTCCCTGCGATCCACCTGCACCGATCACGCTGTGATCTCTATGCAATTCCCCACAGACTTGCATAGAGAACACAGTGTCTGTGCCTCATCGGAGTGATCGGATATCCCAGCAGGGTCTGGACAGCGATGTTGGGAATCCAGCCTGCAGCTGCAAGAAGGTCAGGACGTACCGGTACGTCCATAAGGGTTTCTTTAGATGCGTTTTATGGACGTGCCAGTACGTCTTTAGAGGACTGAAGGGGGTTAAAAGCACCTGAGACATAAATATTTGGTATTCCATCACACTATAAGGCCATATATTGCTGTCACTACGTCACTACGTCAACAAACCACAATTTTGAGCTATTGGCTATATTGCTTACCAAGGAGTTCAATTATTGGGACTGCACTGCATTTTAACCCACCGAGACTCTTATTCAACTTAAATCCATCTATAGACACCATTAATGAGACACTTGTGTGGTAGGTGGGGTGCTTAACCCTAAGGTTTGGTCAGGATCTGCAAATTTTATAGAAACAAAGTAAAAAACTGTAATCCACAACATAACCAAGTACATTATCAAAAGCATAGTCTAGTCCCCCAAATAAATTAATATTAATGTTCTGCCACCAATACTCTTTTGGTAAAAAGTATCTCACTTTCAGTAGCAAAAGCTGGGAGGGGGACAATAAGATCTAGTTTTCTGACACCAATAGTAAAAGAATAATTTGCATGCAAAAAAACTCCAAAACACATTGGAGCTGAAGGAAACTTGACTCGGGTATGTATTTTACACTTAAGCCGCGAAGTATACTCTTTTTTTTTATGACATTCCGAGGTACCACTGTAACAAAGCATATGACAAAATCCATACTATAACATAACTAATGGTTTCAGGTCACACTGGGTGGACCATTTTCTGATTATCCTAAAAGGACAGGTGAAGGTTAGGAAATTTCACAAGGGAAAATCAAATTTACATTGCTTGTGCTGGTTTTCCAAAGCATAACATCGAATGGCCATGGCTATAGGCATAACAGACCAAAGTAAGCAGGGTGGTTAAAGTGGGTACAAACACTGGTGGGAGCAGCTATGCTCAAGCACTAAAAATAAGAAATACGGTCTCTTAGCAAAGTGTTTATTGTCTTGTCTCATTTTGCAGTATGGATAAAGGGAAATATCACTACTGGAATTGAATTAGAACAATCCTGAAACATACCATTAATTACAGAAAGGTCCAGTTCTGGACGGCCAGCTCTGTGTCCATCTAATAAAGTCGACTGCAGGTCTTCTTTCCAGAAAAGGTTTCCATCCATGGCACTGGAAGGCACACCTAGGTAAAACACATTGTTTAATCTCAAATGTCACACTGATCGTTATCAATTCAAAGATAGAATATCATTTGGAAGCCAGTCAAACCATCAACATAGCTCTGCAGGATCTGTTCTAACCTTGTGTTTATGAGATTTGAAACCTGACTTAAGATATGCCCTCAAATTTCAGTCACACAGCGATGAACACATAGAAAATTGCATCGCCAATCACACTCAGGACTGTGTGAAGAGTGCTGTTCAATGACGTCCTGGTCTCCTCTGTGTCATCTTGGCTCATGTGGTATAACGTTGCACTGGGTGAATGGATAAGATATCTGCTATGTTTATTTGCTTAATGTGCGCAAAGTGAATGCTTTGTCTGGCGTGACAGCATCTTCAGCAATTTACCTGGCAGACCTTTCATTCGCTGAGGAGCTATAGATCTCCGAGTAGGGGTCCCGCTGCCACTCTTATCTGGGGCCTTCCCAGCAGAACACACTGTTGTATTAGACAAATTTTTCTAAAAGAAGGATAATGTAAACTTTTAAAAACATTTTTTACAAATTTTTACATCACGTACGTAGCTCATATGTACTAACAATAACATGTATCATGCATACCAGAAAGAATTTACCCATTTCTGCTAGCGGTTGCACTGCTGCCTCAGCTCTGTTTATTTTAAATTTACATGACTGTTTATGCAGTAATGTATTCTGGCTTATTCAATACTGCACTTACACAATGATGCTGTCCACTGTAAATAAATAATTGAATATTTTTGCAGTATTCCATATTGGTTTACATCTGGTAGCACTTTACATAGGAGCTTGCAGCACCTTATTGGGAGTCCATTATGGATCAAGCACTTTAATTAGCACACAGTGCACTTTGTTCTTGTGGGATGGTGCAATATATATATATATATATCTATCAATTTTTAACGCAATATATGAATTAAACATTGCAAAGACATTGCACTTTATTTTTGTGGAACTACAGAGTATGTTATAGTGCTATATACTTTATATTGCAACTTATATTACATCTGCAAAAGAAGTACATTTACTGGGAATCCACCTCATCAGGAATTTCGGGTGCAACATATGGATTAAGCAACTAATCGAAAGATGGTGAACAGTATTTTGGTGGAACCACAGAGCATACGTCAATGCAATATATATTCTACAAACTGCACTTTATATTACACCTGCAAACAGAAGTAGACTCGTATTTGGAATCTACCTCATTGCAACTTCTAGTGCAATATATTTTCATCAACTGCACCTTGCTCAACGTTCACAAACGGAAACACTTCACTTTCATTCAGATTTTTACCTCATTGGAATTTATGTTGCAAGACATCTTTATAAAATTGCAACTTCTTTTGCACATAAACACCTCCTTCATTCGGAATCTACCTCATTAGAAGTCCATAAACTGCATCATTTGCACATATCTAGTGTGCACTTTCCCTCATAAGTGCATTTTTTTCTTGTCGCTGTTACTTGCAAAGTTACCATACTATTGGTTTTTTGTTTTTTTTTTTAAAGTAAACTTTTTTGGGGAAATCCATTCCATTATATTGTCTCCATGAGTATTTTATTATCATATTAACAGTATTTTACCTTTTGGACCTGGAAATATACCAAAATATATGAGAAAGTGTCCTGAGGCTACATAGAAGGCACTTTCCCAGCAGTATTGCCCAAAACTGCTTAAAAAAAAAAAATTTAGGTCACGTCACATGACTGTGCCCCGTTCCGGCGGGAGAAGAGATGCTGTGTTCGAGCAACACGAAGGCAGCCTTGCGGGAGTGTGCATGAACGAGTAAGCGTGTTTGACTGAATTAGTATCTGTGAATGAGATAATGAATGATGTTTGCAGGAGCGGGCAGGATTGGACACATATGTTGTGGGAGTAATGATCAGAAATTCAGCTGGGGCGGGATTAAGAAAACAGTCCCCTGCAGGGCTCTACATCCAAGTGTCCAAATGTTCCTGGGGAAATACCCAGGGTTGTCTACTTTCAAGAAATATATACTTTTGTGGGGTTAATTTGAATCGGTGGGCTGTGAAACCTTTCCAAATGCAATGAGAAAATGTCAAATTGGGAACCTTTTTGAAATTTGGCAAATAGGCATGTTAGATTACATTTATATAGCACCAGCAGATTCCGTAGCGCTTACAATAGGGTAAAAAAGTAAATATGAATATTAGCAGATGTTAAACATGCTGGTACGAAGGAGAAGAGGGACGATTATAAGACGACCTCAAGCATTTGCTCTGAAAAAACCTTGTCTTATAATCAAGCAAATGCAGTAAATAGAAAGTAAACAGAGAGAATCATTTACCTTTGCAATCTTGCCCTTGTCATACTGCATATAACGGGATTTCACAACATGAGGACCTGTGCAAAACAAAAAATGGATAATTATGCCACTTTAAAATAGTCAAAAGGGCGATGGTGAAAAGCCAGAAGAGGCCGCAAAAAAGTCCAAATTAGTACATTTGTACTTAACCCCTTAAAGACCAGGCTGTTTATTTTTTGTACCCTTTGTGACAAGGCTGTTTTTAACTTATACGGTGCTTGTGTTTGGCTGTAATTTTCTCATCTATCATTTAGTGTACCCACATAAATTAGTTTTTTTTTTCAGATACCATTTATTTTGAGCATTTTAGTTCCTATAACTTAGCTAATGAAAAAGCACTTGTGATCCTTTACTCATCCACAAATGTGATCCTTTACTCATCCACAAATGAAAAAAACGGCTAAATAGATTCTACTACTATCTGTTTAGAAATACCCAATGTTTTCCTGCAAGTCACAGGGCAATAATTACAAATAAAGTTTTGCGATTTCAAAAACTTCCCCCGCCCAAATCTGGTCATTCTGCCCCGTGCGCTATTTGGGACATCTGTAAAGACGGCCAATGCAATTTACCACAACCAAATGCCTGTATTTTAACCCATTCCATGCACTAATTCTACTATCACTCTTTGTCAAACTACATGGTAATTTGAATTGGAATTCAGGAATACATTTACACCCCAATATATGTTCAACAACATCTCCGGAGTACAGTGATATCACCCATGCATGGTTTGTCAGGTTATTTGGGCGCTAAACTGACACTTGGGACATGCACAATTCAGGTTTTCAACTTTTTTTGACATATGGCCCTTCTGCTCCTATTTCCTAATGTCGCCATCTTTGAAGCCGGCCAATTTAATTTACCCCATCAATCCATTTATTATTATTGAAAACTAGACACCCCAAGGTATTTCAAATGCTGGTATTTTAAACCTTTCCCTTTATGAACTCTACCACTAGTCTTTGCCAAAGTTTGTGGTAGTAATTTGTGTTGTATTTTTTTTTCCCCACACAAATTCACAATGACATATACCAAGGGCTGTAAATTCATATCTGAAGTACACCCCAATATGTGTTCAGCAACATCTCGCGAGTACAGTGATAACCAATACATGGGTTTTTTAGGAGGTATATTAACACATTTGGGACGTGCAATCTTTAACTTGGAACTTGGGCATCAGGTCCTTCTGCCACCATGTCCTATCAAATGGTGGTATTTTAACTCTTTACATCCTAATTCTTCCACTAGCATTTTTCAAGGTTTGTGGTAGTATTTTTTGTGTGTTCTTTTTCACACATATTGTACTTTAGGTATTTACAGCCCTTGGTATATGTAACTGCCAAACATGCCAAATATGTGTTCCATGACATCGTCCGAGTACATTGTTTTTTTGGGGGGCTAAAAGGCCACATTTGGGAAGTGCCCCATTTTGGTCATTCTGTGCCTATGTCCTATTTAGGACATCTCTGAACCCAGCCACTCAGATTTACCCCATCAATTTATTTTAAAGTAGACACCCGTTGGGTATTTGAAATGCTTGTATTTTAACGCAGTCCTTTCCATGTTAGGATTTTTGGGGAACATACACCTTTAATTTTAGCACTTGCTCATAAAAATAAACTATATTTAGCTTTTTTTGTTACATTGTTTGTTACATTTTGACTATGTTACTATGGTTGGATGCAGTATCTATATTCATCCTTCTCAGGAGGTTCTGGAGAGAACCCTTTTGGAAACGTGTTAGGACACCGCCATCACAGTCACAGTGCATCCTGGGGTGGGTTTTCGGTGTCGTTGAATGCCTCACTATCGAGACATCTCAGTGACCCCCTTTAAGCTCTTTTAAATTAGGTGTGTGTCATGATAAACTCGTGGCATATAATTGATGCATGGAAGGGTAGCCCAACAAAGGTGGTTAATTTCTTGGTGTTAGCACTCAATGGGTAAATCGGATGTTGATTTACATCAGTTTCTTTGTGCTTGCCCTCTGTATGTGTTCTGGCTAGAAGTGTCATCTCCCCAGAGGACCTCTGTGGTGATTCATTGCCTAACTGATAAGGATTCTGAGCCATGGGAATCAGTTCTAGTTAAAGAAGGAGTCATAATTGGTCATGTGGTGTTTTCTTTGTAAAAGACTCAGATTTAGCGGCAATGGAGCCACCTCAAAAGAGAACTCCAAGATTTACTCTCATTGGAACAACATCGAAAAGGAACCATCTGAACATAAGGAGTTTTCACAGGCCTGCTTATGGATGAAACTTGTGAATGAGGGTCCTGTGGTTAAGGCCCATTGTTTTTAAGAACTATTTGCCCGTTTTGTTTTTTATTTTGTATGCCTTGTTTTTGTCATTTTGACACTAACATTTGTCTTTGAGGGGGAGTGAGATAATTACAGTTTGTTATATACCAGTTTTGTAGTACTATAACTTAGCATTTCAATGGCTCTCTCTCACACACACACAGAAAAATGTTTAGTGGCACAGCTTGAAACCCACAACAGATGTTTTTTTCCTTCTTAATGAAGTCAATGCAATTATTTTGGTACAGGAATCAAAGATCTCACATGAAAATGTCTTTACCTTGTAGAAGATAGCACTACCTATACAAATACCAGAACCTTATATAGAGGCTTTTCATTTAACAGACAGTCTTAAGAGTAAGGAAACCGAGAGGCGCCTCTTCCAATGACTCAAAGGGAGGTGGAGTTTTAGTTTTAGATTACAAGATGGTGCTAAGGGATATTCTCTTAGGCCATATTTTGTAGATAGCTTTCATTAAAACACTACACTGATGGCCCAGTTGCTGGTTGTTAGCATTCTCTGAGATGGTAGCCTTCAAAGTAGCAGGAGAAAGTCCCCTAAGTCATAACTATTCAGGCAAGTTGTGGTAGAATAAGCCCCTTCTCAAGAGGGTTCTGCTTCACCTGAACCTCAATAGCTATGTCGCCGACAAAGTATCACGACAGTCCTTCATCACATAAGATATTAGTGGCAAGCTAGGAAATCGGTAGACCAACTTAACTGTACATATCTGGATAAGGGCATTTATGGCCAAAGGGTAACCTTCCTTTGTCAAACAAAAATACCTTATTCCGACACCCATCAAATCTATGGCTCGCATACCCCAGAATTTTATTTGCCAAAAGATTTCCAAATCTAAGCTCCAGATGGAAAATGCTCTCTGTCTAGAAAGCCTGCTTGTAGGCAATGGAGAGGCAACATTTAGCCCAGGCTTCTACCTTCTATCAATCCTCTAAAGCTGAGACTTCTTGAGCTACTGCAGTGCTTCAACTTTTTACCTGCAGATTTCAGGCCAACCTCGGGGATGAAAGGGGCATAAGAATAGGAGCGGCTACAAGATAGCGCCACCTAGCAAAGGGGTTTTTCCATTTATAGCACCCCACATCACGAAAAGGTCGATATCTCGGGGTATGGATCTGATATAAAGGTTATATTTTCACATTTGTCAGAATTTCCTCTTTCCATAAGAGCTAAGGTCTTTATATGGTCAGTCTGTGATCTAACACTGCAGACTTTTGTTTATCGTAAATAATTGGAGATACCCCAACCTTGTCTGGTGTCATTCTGATGTTAATCCCTGGGTTTATATATAATCTTTTAAACACAACCTTTAGTAGAAAAGGGGCTGAGGTGTAACTCCTTTGTTGGGGGGGGGGGAGTTCTTTGCAGGGTGCCTATCTGGTTAGGGGATGTGTCAAATTTGCCACCTGGGGATGGTTCAGGCAAAAGGACTCCCACAACAACACAAAGATGCTAATTGACTGGAGTAAACCTCATGTACAGTTCATTGGGTCCACATCTCTTCTCATTTAAACTCAGTTAACTCTCTCCACCCTTGTATCATTTCTGCCTGAATAGGTAACCGGCCCATGTATCTACTACACCCACATTGGCTAAAGACTAGATTCACAATAAACTAGGCCTGACACTGGCCTTTTCACATCCATGTAAGTAAGGACATCAACGCTATTGAAAGCTAAAATTGAATGACTTGAAAGGGCCAAAAGTAAGGAGGAGTCCAGGGGCTTTCTGGAGTCCCATGAAAAATAAGGGAAAAGAAAAAAAAAAAAAGAAAGGCCTGGAAGGCTACAACAGGATTCTTTTTTACCAGGCTCTGCAACAAATCCATCTTGCTCTGTATGTAGCAGAGTTGAAAGTCTGCCAACAGCCAATCATCTGGTTAGGCAGTGACTCTAGAGATTAGATTGATGAGGAGGGTAGGCGGAGAAGTAAGGCCAAAGTTTGAAGATATTGGAATTGTACACAGCAGATATTTTTGGGATTCCTGATTCCGATTAGCAACTAAAGGTGTCTTGCAGATCCAACAGTGCTAAAATATCTTCCGTGCAATTCCAAAAAAAGTGTAAAGTGTAAGAAACAAAACTGGAAGCATACTCCCCAATGTGTCAAAAGGTAAAGATGAAGCAGACAGGCAGCTCAGAAAATTGGAATCTACAGGTGATGTCAATGCAAGTTGTTGACACGCAAGTGAATATCATATTTTCACTGATCAGAACCATGCATCATGTGCATTGGAAAGCAAATGTTTTTTTCAAGATTATCTCATAATAATAATAATAAACACACAAAGAGGGAAAAGAGCCCATCATTGGGTGAGATTGCACAGTACTAGTGTACCAATGATAATATTGTTTGTTGCTCAAAAGGTAAAAGAACTGCTTTAAAGTTACTTTGAATCATATTTTCTTGTCTTCTACTGTTATGACTACAGTAAGTATGGAAGTACAATGCATCAAGCATTTATTTGATCTAAATAAAAATGCTTCCTGATTGGCTGTGGCTGACAATTCCATATATGGTTCTCTACAAAAACAATACTCACAGGATACATGATCTCATACCACATAAGTGAAGTATTCACTATTATAACATTATACTCAGACATTGTATGGTCTAGAATTGCAGTTTCTCAATATAATGGAGTTGTAGTTGTGCAAACCATTTTAACCATCTATATACTGTATATTCCGGCGTATAAGATGACTGGGCATATAAGACGACCCCCAACTTTTCCAGTTAAAATATAGAGTTTGGGCTATACTCGCCGTATAAGACTACCCCTCTACCCAGTATACAACAACCAGCCAATCAAGGCAAGTGATGTACCTTACCGGTGATTGGCTGGTGGTTATACAGACATATACATACATACTCACGCCCTTACACACACTATACCATACCATATGTATATATATATTATAACACATAACCCCACACAACATAATCTTATTATTATTATATTGAGCTATACTAACATAGCCTGTCCATACATACACATTAATGCAATGCCCTCGCACACACACCACACACACACACACAGTATATACACACACATTATATATAATTATATATATATATATAAAAACACACACACAAGCTTAGAAACACACAAATACCTACACTGCTCTTACACATACACTGACCATCTCACACCAACATATATACACATACACTGACCTTACACCCCTTTCTCCTTATCTCTTACCTTTCTCATCTTCTATCTTCCATCCAGTTGTGGGAGCGTGAGGTCTGTCCTCAGCTTTACTGCTCCCTCATCACTACGCGCCGGCAACTGATGCCGAGCGCCGGGACATGACGTCATCCCCGCGCTTGGCATCAACAGAAGGTGCGTAGTGATTAGGGAGCACGGAAGCCGGGGTCTGAAGTGCCAGACCTCGCACTCCCTAATGTTTGGCTACTTAGAGGGAGGTCGTGATCTCCCCAACCAGCCCTGCTCATTGGGTGCCCGCTGATCAGGGCTAATTGGGGAGATCATCATCTTGCACCTACCTCGGCGCGGCCCTGAAAACCGGCCCAGGGGAGAAGGCTTTTCCGCTCGCCCCTGCCCTAGAGATTTGTGGCTTTGTGGGGAATCTCCGGCTCGGGAATCTCCGACTTTTGAGAAGATTTTCTCGGGTTAAAAAATCGTCTTATACGCCGGTATATACGGTACTTCAAAATCAGGCGGCTAATATTTAATAAACAAAGTTAATTTAAACTTTTATTTTGGAAACACCAACTAACTTACCATAAATATAACCCTGTCTATGAGCTTGGACATTCAGCAAAACAAAGTTGATTTTCCAATCCATAGACAAACTACTAAATTCCCCATATTATGCAAACAGTACCTGTGTATAATACACACATCCACTCTCCAACTGTCATTTGCCAACTCGTACAGCCTATTGTTTAACATGCTAAATTAACCTAATGGTGATTAAAGGAGAAAATAAGGAATACATTTACACATTAAATGAATCACCTCCTTTGGTGGAAGCTGATTTTTTGAGGCGAAAGGAGAGTCAGGAGGCACAATTGTGTAACATCCTCTGCAGTGAATGGCGAATTACCGTAAGAATTATAAGAATTACCGTATTGTCTCGATTATAGGCAGCACCCTTAAACTTTGGTGCTATTTCAAAGAAAATTTTATTTTTAAGGAAAAGATACACAAGTGGAGCGGTAAAACAGTATTTTATCTAATGAACAGGAATACATGTATTTTAACATTTTTGGTATCTATTATGCAGTAAGTCAGAATACGTTATATACAAACAGAAACTTGGAAAACCAATAGTCATTTTAAGGTCCCCCACCTTAATTTATAATGCACCTTAGATATGCCACTCTGCCACCACCCCTGACTTACCAATGCATCCCTAGACTGCCTGTGCCTAGCGTGGGCAGCAAGTGGATGTGAAAAAATCCTGCCCTTCACCCGGAACCGCATGTCCCAGGCGTCAGGCGAATTGCGCATCCCTGCGCTAAACCCCGATTAAAGAGTGTGGGGGGGCTCAGATGGCCAGCTATGTAAATACTATGTAAAGAAACTGTTCGCTATAACTAATGTTACCCTCCTGTATATTTTTTTAAGGGAGCAAATAGAAATTGTAGTGCGGCAAAGCTTATCACCCTCAGCCAGCATCACAAGGCTGATGGGAGCTGTAGCATTTGCACCATTAGTATAAAAAGTTTGGCATTTGTAAGGACATATTTATTTTCTAATTATAACTTATAAAATTATTCTACAAGATCAATTTACTTTTACTATTTGTTTGAATATATGCGGAAATATTTAATAACATTTTATAACATTTATTTAGGTTAAGGTCCAATTGGTAAGCCTGAATTGGCCTACTGTCCTTGGGGTTAATGAGCTAAATTTAGGTATGCTTAATCACGTGTCACGTGTAACTCAAACTCTTTATTGTATGATATCCTATTACGTCTTGGAAGCACTCAGATGTTAGTACTTAATAGACTGGATGGCAATGTATCAATTTAATATTACAAATATTAATTCATATTATGCATTAGCGCAAGGGTTGACATATTTAGCATGGATCTGGGAGCCAGCCAAAAAACGTAGGACGTTTTTTCTTCCCCAATCATGTTTTTATTTTCATATATTACGCCCTGGTCTGCAGTTAAAGAATGTTGATTGGGGCAACACAACATAAAACAAACCACTCTGCCTCCTGAAATGCCTTATACCTCCCTATATGCCGCTCTGCCCCATAATATGCTTTTAGCCGCCAGAGTGGCAAAGGGGTATAAGGCATAACATGGGGCACAGTGGCACATAGGGGGTTAAAAGGCATATCATGGGGCACAGTGGCATTTAGAGCGTTAAAAGGCACAGTAGTCATTTAGGGAAAAGGCATATTCATTACCGGCCGGGATACAGTAGCCCATATCATAGGGCAAGTGGCATACAGAGGATGAGGCATTTCTGTTGCAAGCCCGGGCAATAAAAAATAAATAAAAAAAATATTTCTCCAATCATAGCTTATTTAAAAAAAAAAAAAAAAAATTGTTTACATGAATTAACATTTACCGGTAAAACTTTTTTCCTATAAGGTCGTCTTTTTTTCCCTAAATTAAATATTCAGATTTTGGCGGGTCATCTTATAATTGAGCAAATACGGTACATATACCATATTTCCCCATGTATAAGACAGCAATTGTAGATTCCTCCCCCCCCCGCTTACCTCTGTGTTGCTCAGCAGATACAGGAATCCAGTGGACCCTCTCCCCCCTGTGCCTGAAGCTGCTTCTGGCAGCTGAGCTGGGACGCAATTGCAGGTCAGGAGTCTCATTGATGACTCCTGTAGGCTTCCAGGAGTCATCAAAGGGCTTGTGGGGGCTCGTTTTTGCTGTTGCTGGTCTGCCTACCCAATCAACACTCAACCCCCTTTCTTGAAGCTGCCTGTGGCATTTGGTGATCCACAGCCCATGCCCTGGGACTGGGGTGCTGGACCATCTAGCGAACTTTTCCAACTTCATTGTTGTTACAGATACAATGTATGGCGGACGTTGAAGCCCCGGGGAGGGACCAGACACGGCCCCTAGTGCCGATCGCGGTGTTGCTGAATGCCTCGAGGTCAAGGCATTACAGCAACACTGTTTGGGTGCAGAAAGCGAACGTAGATCGCTTTCTGCACCCGTTTAAAGTCATGACGGTCCTGGCACGTCAATTGTCGTTAACCCTTCGTTTTTGGGTGACGTGCCCAGACCGTCAATTGTCATTAAGGGGTTAAACATGGACACTGTCTCCAATGCCAAAATACAAAAAAATTCAATTCTCCTACCACATGTAGTGGCAGAAAAATCTACATAAACCAGAATATCACATGTGCAACGGTATATATAATGTGATATACATGTTGTCCTGCCCTTGTTCAAGATTCTATATAGGTTGCACTACTCAGGCTTTACGGGATAGAATCAGCCAACATAAGCCAGCTAAAAGAAATATATATTGGTCCCTGAGCGTGAAAAATTAAATGCAGTTGAATAGAGGAGTTTAGAGTGGTATAAGTAGTAATGTGATTTCATTTACATGTAGTAGACATTGAGAATGGCGCTTGTTTATTATTTTTAAGAGACAGACTACAATGGAAAGACTTCGTCCAACTAGTGGACTTAGTCAACTTCCCGCTTTTCATTTATTTTAAGGTGGCCACCAGTCTTAATACACCACTGGTTTCACCTTATTTTTACGCAATTGCATGTGCAAAGGTCTCAGGACATATCACTGTCCTCAATGTTCCCCTTGCTAGCTCTGGAATAAATTGGAGAAAAGTACCGTATTTGCTCCATTACAACCATGATTATAAGATGCCCCCCCAAAAAAACAGCCTGAATATTAGACTACCCCATGGGGGAAAAAAAGTTTTAATAGTATATTAATTCACATGCAAACTATTTTTTCATATTTAATAGGGCTGAAACAACTAATCGATAAAATCGATAATGAAAATCGTTGACAACGAATTTCATTATCGATTAGTTGCAGCAGCTCCTACTTACTATTCCTTCCTGCAGTCACTGCCGATTGGCCCACCCACTTCCTTCTTCCAGT
>VKOC01029494.1:0-15545 GCA_009364415.1 Spea multiplicata
GATTTGTCTTCTACTGTCTGTTCTGTTAGATTGGCGTACTGAAGCTATGCTAGTGTCTAGATACTTTAGATGTGGCCAATGATGCAGCATGAGTTTTTTTCCTGATGATGAGTTTGCATCATCAGGAATTTGAAAAACTAGTATGTAAGCCTGCTCACATCTCATTAAGAAATAAACTGAGATTAAGAAATGGTCGATTTTAAATTTTAACTATTTCAATTGCTGGATTGGCATTCCCTGTTGAAGTCTTGTTATATTTGTCCCATGTGTTATTTCATCATATTCCACTGTGGACGAATTTACAGGAGGAGTTAATCCTACTCATGTCAGTTGGTATCCACCCCTTAAATAGTTTTTTTTTGCTTGACTGACAAACTATGCTTATATCAGTTTAATCCAAATACATGCACATTACCAAAAGCATCCAAACTAGGAATTTCTTTCATTATTTTCATTAATTGATCATTCATTTTGAGTTTTAATTTCATTTATGCTTTATTTTTCTTTATCAGCAGTTTCTGGGGTAAACTGACCTCTGGTTCCTATTATGCATTCTCTGGTATATTGCCATGACTTTCTTCCTCTTTTGTTATGCTTACACAAGCTTGTTTTATCTCCTTCCACTTAGGCGCTCTTGAGATCCAAACTTAAATCATCAATCTGTTAGCACACCAGAATTAAAACATTATTTTTACACTATACACCCATTGCACATTTTCTCAATTTTGTCCATACCAGTAAAGCAGGGGCATAACAAGAAACCACAGGGCCCTGGTGCGTATCTCCAGAAGGATATATATATGTTGGAGAAAGTTCAGAGGAGGGCTACTAAAATGGTTCATGAATTACAGGATAAAACTTACCAGGAAAAGATAAAGGATCAGATGATGTTTTCAACTACCCCCAGCTACCCATCATGCTGCACTAAGATGTTGTTTTTCCCCATTCCTCATCAAACCATATATTTTTGAAAACTAGACACCCCAAGGTGTTTTTAAATGCTGGTATTTTAACCCTTTCCAAGCACCAATTCTACCATCAGCCTTTAGCAAACTTTATGGTAGTATTTTCTTGCGTGTTTTTTTCCCCACAGGCATTTTCCTTCAGGTATGAATTTACTGCTTCTGGTATATGTCCCTGTCAAACACCTCAATATGTGTTCAGTAACATCTCCTTAGTACAGTGATACCCTCCATGCATGGGTTTGTTGAGTTAGTTGGGTTATTTGGGAGGTAAAAAGCCACCTTTGTGAGGTGTGCCTTTTTTGGCATTTGGACATCTGGTCAGTCTGTGCCCATGTCCCATTTTTGGGACATCTTTGCAGCCGGCCTATTCGATTTACCCCATCAACTCATACATTTTTTAAAACTAGGCACCCCATAGGAATTTAAAATGCCAATATTTTAACTCTTTCTGTGCGACAAGTGAAGATATAGCGCTAATTGTAGGACTTGCTCATAAAAAACTTTTTGTGACAGTGGGGGGTTATTTTTACGTTACCATTTTTTTTACATTTTACTAACCAAATTGTTATTAGTGAGCTGGGCTCCATTGACCTGCGTGGTCAACAATGCAGGATGAATGTAAGTACTGCATAGACCCTCTGTGACCTCTGACATTTGGTGCCGCCATCTTGAGAGTGGCGGCAATGCCATTCACAATGATGCTTGTAGTTGCTCTTTGGAGCAATCACTAGGCAATCGGGGTAGGGGGTTGTGGTACTGACATGCCTCGATATTGAGGCATGTCAGCAACACCGAGTATGCTTAGGAAGAGATTGCTGATAGCTTCCTAAGCTCTGTTGTAGCCGGCCGCCGCCGTCTTTGATGATCAGTTTGGGACAGCCATTTTTTTCAGGGGAGGGTTTCCTCCTATGATCCACGACCAGCCTAACTTGTGCAGTAATCGTAAGCGGCGATTCAGGTATTTAACAGCAGCCCGCTTTGTCACCAATGCATTGCATCGTGACCCCGTACATGTACGGACTTTGTCGTGAAGGGGTTAAATGGAGAAATACTACCACAAGAGGACATAGTCTTAAGCTAGAGTGGCAAAGGTTTAAGAGAAACATCAGGAAATATTACTTTAATGAAAGAGTAATAGATGCATGGAATAGCCTCCCATCAGAGATGGTAGGTGTTACTACAGTTGAGACATTTGAGCAAGCATGGGATAGGCATAAGGCTAAGCTAGATATAAGAGAAGGTCAGGTACAAAAGAAAGCATTCAGAGGTTGGACAGACTGGATGGGCCGAATGGTTCGTATCTGCTGTCACTTTCTATGTTTCAATATTAGATGCAATTTCACATTGCACCCACAAATCATGCCACAAAGCTGCATCATTAGTGCACCCACACCCACATCTAATTTACTGTGAATGTTTTTTTTTTTAAAAAAGGACTTTTTCTTACTTTTATTTTTAAAAATCTTTTACTCATCTGCTGATTGCTGATCACTTCCTACGTTCTGTTTTAGCCGGCTGCTAAAAGTAACTAATTGGTTCTCTTCCATAAGCCTATACATACCACATAGTGCAGGGCAGCATTTTGTCTGGGCTGGTCAGCAATATGTAAAAATTGTATGCGTCCTGGAAAACGTGGCCAATATGGTCACCCTACAGCCAGCACACTAGCCAAGTGATGTGTCGGTTGTTCCAGGTGGCAAGAGGCTTTCCAGCCGCTCTCTCATTTAGTACAGTGCCTCTCTTACCTTTCCACGCAGCCGCAGGCCTCAAGTGTTCAAGCGCACACATAAGGACTTGCCCCAGCACCCAGTTTGCAGACTTAAGGACCCATTTTGCACAAATATGACTTTCCTAGCACCCATATTAAATTAATTTCTAGGTGATCCCATTTCAATAGTACAGCATACAGATGGACTTTAAGTATGATTGCTTCTACATTTCACTTCCTCCTCCTTACCCAGAAAGATAAACTATCCACAAGAAGACTCTTACAACATCACAGTCTGATGAAAATCATTAGTTTCTCCCCATTCCTCATGAAACCACATATTTCTGAAAACTAGACACCCCAGGGTGTTTTTCAATGCTGGTATTTTAACCCTTTCCAAGCACCAATTCTACCATCAGCCTTTAGCACACTTTATGGTTGTATTTTCTTGCATGTTCTTTTCCCACAGGCATTTTCCTTCACGTATGAATTTACTGCTTCTGGTATATGTCCCTGTCAAACACCTCAATATGTGTTCAGTAACATCTCCTTAGTACAGCGATACCCCCATGCACGGGTTTGTTGGGTTAGTTGGGTTATTTGGGAGGTAAAAAGCCACCTTTGTGAGGTGTGCCTTTTTTGGCATTTGGACATCTGGTCAGTCTGTGCCCATGTCCCATTTTTGGGACATCTTTGCAGCCGGCCTATTCGATTTACCCCATCAACTCATACATTTTTTAAAACTAGGCACCCCATAGGAATTTAAAATGCCAATATTTTAACTCTTTCTGTGCGACAAGTGAAGATATAGCGCTAATTGTAGGACTTGCTCATAAAAAACTTTTTGTGACAGTGAGGGGTTATTTTTATGTTACCATTTTTTTTACATTTTACTAACCAAATTGTTATTAGTGAGCTGGGCTCCATTGACCTGCGTGGTCAACAATGCAGGGTGAATGTAGGTACTGCATAGACCCTCTGTGACCTCTGACATTTGGTGCCGCCATCTTGAGAGTGGCGGCAATGCCATTCACAATGACGCTTGTGGTTGCTCTTTAGAGCAATCACTAGGCAATCGGAGTAGGGGGTTGTGGTACTGACATGCCTCGATATTGAGGCATGTCAGCAACACCGAGTATGCTTAGGAAGAGATTGCTGATAGCTTCCTAAGCTCTGTTGTAGCCGGCCGCCGCCGTCTTTGATGATCAGTTTGGGACAGCCATTTTTTTCAGGGGAGGGTTTCCTCCTATGATCCACGACCAGCCTAACTTGTGCAGTAATCGTAAGCGGCGATTCAGGTATTTAACAGCAGCCCGCTTTGTCACCAATGCATTGCATCGTGACCCCGTACATGTACGGACTTTGTCGTGAAGGGGTTAAATGGAGAAATACTACCACAAGAGGACATAGTCTTAAGCTAGAGTGGCAAAGGTTTAAGAGAAACATCAGGAAATATTACTTTAATGAAAGAGTAATAGATGCATGGAATAGCCTCCCATCAGAGATGGTAGGTGTTACTACAGTTGAGACATTTGAGCAAGCATGGGATAGGCATAAGGCTAAGCTAGATATAAGAGAAGGTCAGGTACAAAAGAAAGCATTCAGAGGTTGGGCAGACTGGATGGGCCGAATGGTTCGTATCTGCTGTCACTTTCTATGTTTCAATATTAGATGCAATTTCACATTGCACCCACAAATCATGCCACAAAGCTGCATCATTAGTGCACCCACACCCACATCTAATTTGCTGTGAATGGTTTTTTTTTAAAAAAAGGACTTTTTCTTACGCAGCCGCAGGCCTCAAGTGTTCAAGCGCACACGTAAGGACTTGCCCCAGTACACAGTTTGCAGACATAAGGACCCATTTTGCACAAAAATGACTTACCTAGCACCCATATTAAATTAATTTCTAGGTGATCCCATTTCAATAGTACAGCATACAGATGGACTTTAAGTATGATTGCTTCTACATTTCACTTCCTCCTCCTTACCCAGAAAGATAAACTATCCACAAGAAGACTCTTCTTACAACATCACAGTCTGATGAAAATCATTAGCAACTCTTACTCTACAAAGTAGAAGCCAACGTCTAGTTCCTATATGCACATGCAGAAAGAGACTTAGTCATGAAACATCTACTACTACTGATCACAGCTCTGTGCAGTCTCCCTCTCTCAGGTAAAATTACATATTTTAAAACAATTATAATACAAATATATATATATATCCTACATACATATGACATGCTAAGTAATTATGCCTTCATAGGACGAGTAGAAAACATGGTTTGTTATTTAGTACTGTTTTCAGATTTTTGGCGTACTAGGTGCAAATCATGAAAGGAGAAGGTTAAGACAAGCAATGCTGCCAATTGTATACTGAAGTTAAAAACTGCATTTTTATTCAGTAGGAGTGTTTTGAGTAAACATGACTAACAATTTTGTGGCATATCAGGCTAGGATATGTTGGGGTAGAATCCTGTAACCTATTAAGGTACCACTCTATTTTTGTGACTTATTATTTATTCATATAATTGCTGCACACGGGTTGGGGAAAGTGAGGGACCATAGGCAGTTTACAGGGGACATAATTGTATATGCTTGAGACTGTGGGTGAACGTATTGAGCATCCTGGTAAGGGGAACTGGTCCCGACTTGAACAGCTTCCATTGAGGTGTAGAGATGCCGAATAGTCAAATCATTTTGCTAGCACCTAAAGTTAACTCAGATGCAACTTAAGATTTTCAACTTAAGTCACCTCACGCATTTTTTGAACCTGAAGCGTTCTCTTAAATTTGGGTGAAAACATACATTGTAGTGATAAACTCACAAATTATTTATTGAATAAATCAACTGCTGCGTTAACCAGTAGAATATGTGTATGTGTGCTGTACGCAGGTAATGTTCTGATGTTTATTAAGGTAGAGTGAAAGGGTGGCCATTTAATCACAAAAACATATGAAAATATATAATGTTGTGTTACATAAGAATACTTGTTGCCCCGTGTGGTATAATTTTTATAACTATTACTGTTACCCTTATGGGTCCAGTGTAGGGCTGCAACTAACGATTATTTTAATAATCGATTAGTTGGCCGATTATTTTTTCGATTAATCGGATTAAAAAAATGCAATTTTTTTTAATTTAAAAATAATGTAATAAAAAAACTTGCAAATACCACTCTGCTCCTTTCCCCCTCCCAATACACCACTCTGCCTCCTCCCCCCTCCCATACACCACTCTGCCTCCTGTCAGCAACGGAGGTTCACAAGACACATGGGAGTCGGGTAGAGAGGCAGCATGGTGTATGGGAGGGTGGCTCCCATACACCACTCTGCCTCCTCCCCCCTCTCATACACCGCTCTGCCTCTCTCCCGACTCCCTGGTGTTTTGTGAACCTCCGTTGCTGACAGGAGGCAGACAGGCACTTTCACTGCAGCTTCATAGAAGCCTCAGCGTGAGTGAAGGGCAGTAACGGAGGCTGTCTGTGCACATCGCGCAGACCCCCACCAGCTGACAGAGAGGATGATCCTCTGCAGGAGACCTCAATTCTCTGTCAGCCGGTGGGGGTGCACATTAGACTTGTGCATTCGTCTTCGGGCGAACATGAAAATGAACATGAAGAGTGCGCTTTCGTGTTCGTTCCGAAGACTCGCCAAAGAGAAGACGGCGGCGGTAAAACGTAGGCGAAGACGAAGACACACACCACGAAGATCTTCGTGATCGTCTTCGTCTACCATTTCCCCCCCCCTTCTAACTTACCTTGTCTTCGTGGCATCGCAGCAGTTCCCGGAAGTGGAAATCCGCAGGTTCGCCGTCACGGGTTACAGGGCAGTGCGAATGAGCCTATTGGTCGCCTACAGGGACTTTTAAACCCACAATGCTGCACCTTACCCTGCCGATGCCATCAACCAATGGCAGTCGAGCCCCCTGCTGACGACCAATAGAGTTGCTCATACGGACATTTAAACTCCTGGCGTCAGAGCTGCTTTAACCCCGTATTAACCCCTTAACCGGAAAAAACAAAGTAAAACCGAACACGAAGAATGTCCACGAATATTCGCCCGAAGAGAAGACAGGACCAGGCGAATATTCGCGGAATAGGATTTTTTTTTTTCCCGAAGATGAGCACGAAGACGAACACGAAGAGCCCCTGGTGCCCAAGTCTAGTCTACATCATATGATGCTGCCACTGCTTCGTAGGAGCGGAAGTGGAGGGGAGAGGCGGAAGTTGTCTGTGCGCATCGCACGGACACCCACAGGCTGAGAGTGAGGGAAATCCAGGTCCTCTGCAGCGTTGCGGGGGATCTGGATTCTAGTGTTATAATCCGATCTCTATTTGAGGTCGAAGTATATAAGGAGAGGAGTTTTTCAGAGCATTTGCTCTGGAAAAAAACTCTTTTTGTAATCGATAAAAATCGATTCAACTAATCGATAATGAAAATCGTTGTCAACAGTGACATCTGCCCAATGAAAAAAACTACCTATGGGGAAGTTATAGACTTATACTAAACACTAGAAAGATGCTCTAAAATGTGTAATTTCAGTTGTAGTTGTGCAACCTACATACTGGATGCCACACTTACGATTAATAAGTTATGTCATAAGTGGCACAATTGCCACTTTATAATTAGTTTATTTGTGTAGCTTGGTGGGCTGCTAATGATTAAGCACATTTAGTCATCTTTTTTGTTTTGTGATCACTAGACACTGCTGTTATATCATAGGTCCAAGGACTATAATAAATTATGGATTAGAAAATCATGTTTGTGTCACTCTCTGACTTTTTTGCAGGGTGATAGTTTAATTAATTAATTGCCCTGCATTTGGGAATTTAACAAACTACACTTTTTACTGTATCTGCCGAGCCAGAACATTCCTTTTCCTGTGGCTTTAGTGAAATTTCCTGTTTTCACAGTCAATTCAGACCGCATTACTCATTATACCCCAAACGTGGGATGAAATAATAAATAGAAATCAAACACACAAAAAAAAGATAGTAAGATTAATGTTTTCCCATTAAATACATTTTTCATGTATGAGAATTGCCAGGAACATTATATCATACCTGTTAAAATGCACGGTAAGCATGCAAATAAGAGAAAAAGAGATATTATAATTATAGGCGTACGGTTTATGTATACAAATATTGAGGTGCATAGGTATGTTAAAACCTTTATGTTTTGATAATATTATTCTCCTCTGATGTACATGCTTGCAAGGCAATCATCTTACAATTTCTTATGATGCTGAAAATAAAGTCTTCAACATCACATGCTTTAGTAGACAATTTAGACAGGTAACTCATCATTTCCAGTGATGTCATAATATAAAATATGATCTAACATACTACAGGTTGTAAAGAACAAAACATTGTAGGTCACTGTTTTATGAAATCATGTGGCTATCAATCTAAAAGTAGAAAAGAAAGATGGTAAATTGTTTTCATGATTCATGCATTTTTAAAGGAGGTATCACCAGATACCAACAATTTATGATAACTGACATCTCTCTTATTGTATTATATAGGAGCATATTGGATTGTAGGGGGACATGAAGCCAAACCACACTCCAGACCTTACATGGCATCACTGCAATACAAGAATGACCATTTCTGTGGAGGGGCTCTCATCAAGAGTAAATGGGTGCTCACAACAGCACACTGCATGGACAACCGGTAAGAGGAGCTACACAAATACTATTTGCATATATAATACATAAGGTTGCGACATCACATTAGGTACTTGCATAAACCAGAGGAAGGACTTTCTCACTAATGTGAGAATCTTCTCTGGATCCTGTGGAGTTGATAGACCTTATTAAATTTATGTCAAATAGTATACATTTTATTGAAAGTGCAAATTTCATCACTAAGATATGATGCAATGCTCAGCCTTTTTAATTCTCATTCAACATGAAAAGCAGCATGTTGGATATCTGAAGCATAGCATCAAAGGCTTGACACCAGGAAATGTGTATAATATAATTATTCTGAAAGAGGCATAGAAAGAAAGAAACAAAAAATGATGTGTTGGGAGCTATTCTAATGCATTCAACTGCCCATGACAGCTCTCCTGATGCAAGTGGGTAGCCATTGAAAACATATATGGAAATGGAGATGGTAACCCAAGAGTGGCCTATGTCATTGTGTTGCCTGAATAAACATTTCTACAATCTACAGCACATTTCAGCTCCTGATAGACAGAATCTGTCTCATGACATGTTGCCAAAAGATTCTTGCTAAATTAATAGCCCCCTAGAACTTTTACCTGATGCTTTTTATCTTACCTAACCACTTGTTTACCAAATTTGGTTTATTTATATAGCCAGATGGTAGCTTTTGCTGACACAAGGTTGCATGATTGGCCCAAACTGCAATGTAGTATAGACAGAGCAACCAGATCAGGTAGGGTAGTGTCCACATCACTAAAGACCAGGAAAGCTTACTAGCCATTTTATTTTAGAAAATACATCTCTGACAAACCCAAAAGAGCGCCAATCTTTTTTTGACAAGACACTTAATCAAATTTCACCTGAAATTTTGGTAGATGCTTGCTTCCATGGATCCATTTTCACAGCTGTTCTGAGATTTATAGACTATTACATTAATATTCAATGGCACTGATACAAATCATTTCTCTTAATTGCCTCTACTGAGCAATTGTGTGATTAGGCCAAAATAAAGCTTCTAATAAACTATGATTCTTTATATTCGGAGACCACTTGCTGAGCTTCACAGTTATTAAAGCCTGGAATATTGAGACACACACTATGCAAAAAAAAAATAAATCATAGCCATAGATAAGGAACAGAATTAGCACACATGTAGAAATAAGAAGATTTGTTTTTGCTGTTTAGTATTTTTGTAGCTGTACGTAGATGACTTACCTTACACATCACAACACACATTCTAAATAAACTTTATATAAATTATAATATGTATAATCCATACAACATCTTTGTTAATCTCATTGCAGGTCTTTTAACTCAATCCGTGTGGTACTTGGTGCTCATAAATTTTCTGCGCCAGACAACTTTTTGCAGGTGTTCAGTGTCTTAAGTTCCATTAAGCATCCCAATTACAGTATGTCAACCTTTGAGAATGATATCCTTTTGCTGAAGGTAATTAATGAAATCATTATAACGCTGCAAAGGTATTTACATATATAGAATATCAATATAACTCACAATAAATATATGAGGTAATCATCGAATGCTATTCAAATAAACTGTTCCAAGCCATTGATTTATGAAAAGGTTTCATGTGTTCCAAATTAGTTTTGTTTAGAGATACCTCATTTAATGTACCAGGATTCTTCATGTGGCAATCTAATTGAGATTGAGAGGGCATGTAATGAAAAGAAAACCCATACGCCTGGAAAAGTAGATGATCTGTTTGTTATCAGATGTATCAACAGTTGTGATATACCCACTATGGTGTTAGTCCCAGCAGAGCAACTTTAGATGTGTCCAGATTTGAAGAGGGTACGTCTTTACTACGCTTTCATTTAATTTTAATATTCTCTCTTACTCTATCAGCTGAATGATTCTGCCGTTGTCACTAAAGGAGTGAAGCCCATCGCTCTTCCACGTAAATCCTCAAAAGTAAAGCCTGGGAGTCCCTGCTCAGTGGCTGGTTGGGGTTATGTGTCTGATCCACATCTCAAACCTAAAGCTTTGATGGAGACAGATGTTGATATAATCAGCCAGAAATACTGCAGGCATTTTTGGCCTGATATCTTACAAAGTATGGTTTGTTCTGCTACCCCAGGAAAAATCAAAGGATTTTGCAGTGTAAGTATGAAGCATTAAGCTACCTTGAAATGTTTCATGTGCGAGTATGCTCTATATTTATCTTACATCATTTAACCTTGCAGGGTGACTCAGGAGGACCTCTTGTGTGTAAGGATCGTGTGGAAGGCTTGGTCTCTTTTTCTGGAGAGAACTGTGGAAATCCTCTCACCCCGGATGTGTACACACGTGTTTCATACTTTTTGCCATGGATCCAGGAAGTGATCAAGGGAGAAATACAGAGCACTTGATGTAGTCAATATAGCCCTTTATATTGAATTGTATATCTCTTCTGTGGGGTCAACTTTTTAAACAGGCAGGGGCTTGGTTATACATATGTCCTTTTATATGTCTTTGATATGCACATCTTATACACAAGTAGAAAAACTAAGTGGAGGACAATAAATAAAAATAAATAAAATAATAAATTACATTTTCTTAATCTTTTTTCATGCTGTAAATGTTACAAATCTTACGCTGCTTCATCTTGAATAATGAATACTGTGACACAAAAGAAGGCACTGATATAGGTCGTTCCCACAGAAAATGAAAAGGCTTCTGAAAAAGTTAGGCCTTTGTCAGGTTAGCTTGAAGAGCTATCTTACTTTATACATATTGAGGTAGTCATTAGAACTCAGCAATTCATTGCTTTCTAGTAATGTAAATGATACATTACATGTCAGTTGTTCTCTTGCTATGTTAGATATATTTTAACAGCTATTTCTCATAACAGTTTTTTAGAATAGTGTAGATATATTTTAATTTTTGGAGGCTTAGGTCATGTCAAATTTTGTTTTAGTCATATTTTTTCCCATTGGCATTCATCACAAATGACACAAATTGATAGGTTGTTACTGTGACGGACCGACCAGGGACCTCAGGTTGTCCCACTCCGCCAAGAGCGACTTCTCCTTTCAGGACAATAATTCCCCGCAATCCGTAGGCAATATCCCCAAGCAAAGTAAAGGGATATCGCTATCCAGTACCCAAATAACCAGGCAAGACTAGTCTTTAGGTACAACAAGAGGAGAACTGATTTATTTTAGACACAGACGGCTGGATATATCCAGCAAAACACACATTAACATAAAACAAGATACTGGCCTCCCAGAGACAACAGGGGCAGTAAAGGGATTAACAATACAAAAGGACACAGACACCACTAAGATAAGGAATACACATTGTCTTGATTAGATTATCTCCCAGACCTTAGTGTGCTGTGTGCTCACTGTAAGGGGCTTGCATTTTCTAAGTGACTTGCTTTCTGTAAGTGACCAGTTTGTGCACCACAGCAGCGGCAGAGAAGTGGTATTATAAGTATACCAACAGTGGGTTTGTATCTCAACCAGCAACAAGAGGGTTGAAGGGTTTGTGTGGTAAAAAACCAAAAAAAAACCAAAAAAAAAAACTGTGTGTTTTGCATTAACTGTTTGGTTTTTTTTTCTCTCCCATTTTCTAGAGTGTAATTAGTTAAGGGTGGGGTTTATAATCAATTAACTGTGTTGCTCTGTATATAAGGAAGTGGTTAAACTCACAGAGCTTGCTCACTGTAAGGGGCTTGCATTTTCTAAGTGACTTGCTTTCTGTAAGTGACCAGTTTGTGCACCACAGCAGTTAGTGCAACACAAGAGTGCAAGAGCAAGGAGGGTAAGTGACATAAAGCAATTGTTTAAATTCTGTACTCGCGTCCCTTTATAAAGTATGAGCAAGCTTGGAGATTTCACTCAGTGCACATCATGCCATATGTATGCATGCTTGGAACAGCAGTTCCTGGGTCCATATCGCTGTGGTAAGTGTGATCAATTGGTCTCTCTGGAAGCTGAGGTTTGTGCTCTGAAGAGGCACATTGAAACACTGAGAGAGATTGACAACCTTGAGAGGAGTCTGTTGCTCACTGAGCAAAGTTTAGATGGGGCCCCTAGCAATGAGGGAGGAGATCAGTCAGAAGGGAGTCAGGCACATAGCTGGGTGACAGTAAGACGTGGTTGCAGTGGGGAAGGGAAGAGGAAGAGGCAAGCCAGCCCAGAGTCTCTCCCTCCCAACAAATTTGCCCTTTTAAGTGAGCATGTTGGGGAGGCAGACTCAGAGGTAGGCTTTGCGGAAGAAGCTGTTCTCTCTGACAGCCGGGAGAGCAGCTCATCCAATGTGCAGGGGATCCGAAAGGAAGGAAAGCCCAGGCAGGTTGTGGTGGTAGGGGATTCAATAATCAGGAAAACAGACAGGGTAATCTGTAGCTCTGATCGCAGCAACCGAATGGTTTGCTGTCTCCCGGGTGCCCGGGTTCGGCATGTTGCGGACAGAGTGGATAGATTATTGGGAGGGGCTGGTGAGGATCCAGCTGTCTTGGTGCACATTGGCACCAATGACATAGTAAGAGGAAGATGGAGTGTCCTAAAAGGTAATTTTAGGGACTTGGGTAGTAAGATTAAGAAAAGGACCTCCAAGGTAGTATTCTCAGAGATACTACCTGTGCCATGCGCTACACCAGAAAGGCAGCGGGAGATTAGGCAGCTAAATGCATGGCTGAAGTCTTGGTGTAAGAAGGAGGGCTTTGGGTTCTTAGAGCACTGGGCTGATTTTGCTTTGGGGTACAATCTCTATAGTCGTGATGGATTGCACCTAAATGCAAGAGGGTCCAATGTGCTTGGGGAGAGAATGGTTAGACGGTTGGAGGAGATTTTAAACTAGGAATGGGGGGGGAGGGAATAAATACCGGGTTAGACAGTATAGAAAGGGAAGGCGATTTACTTAGTAACCAGGTGGGTGGATCTGGGGGCTTGGTCTATAAAGATAATAGGGAGAAGCATATATTTTGCCCCCCAAAGCAAGGACAGAAAGTGATTGCAGCATCGGTGTTAAATGACAAGCTAAAGGTCATGTCTACAAATGCTCGCAGTTTAGGGAATAAGATCCATGAACTTGTAACAGTTGTGGCAACTGAGAATGTTGATATAGTGGCTGTTACTGAGACATGGTATAATGAGAAAAATGACTGGGACATATCAATACCGGGGTACTCTTTATATAGAAAAGATAGAAAGGGCAGGAAAGGGGGAGGGGTGGCCCTATATGTGAAAAATAACATAAAATCTAATTTAATACAAGTTGGTGAGGAGAACTTAGAGTCGGTTTGGGTTACAGTACAATTTGGCAAAAGTAAAGTAACTCGCATAGGTGTGATTTATAGACCCCCAGGACAAGTAGAAGAACTCGATAATCTACTAGTGGAGGAAATAGCTAAAATGACAGTGAAGGGGGATGTTATAATCATGGGTGACTTTAATCTCCCTGATGTGAACTGGAAAACGAAAGTAGCTGGTTGTACCAGGAGTGCGGATATTCTAAACTCCTTATTGGGATTATCTTTAAAACAGGTGGTTGAGGAACCAACTCGTAAGAAGGCCACATTGGATTTAGTGTTCACAAATGGAGATTTGTTAACAGATATTTCTGTAGGTGAAAGTTTGGGATCTAGTGATCATCAGTCTGTGTGGTTTAATATACGAACAGTGACTGAGTCACACCACACAAAAACAAAAGTTTTAGATTTTAGAAAAGCTGACTTTTCTAAAATGAGAAAATGTATAGAGGAGTCATTATCAGACTGGCACAATTTAAATGGCGTTCAGGAGAAATGGGATTTTGTAAAAGCTGTTTTATCGAAGATAACAGAAAATTGTATTAGGTTGGTCAGTAAGAGTAAAAAATTAAGGAAACCGCTGTGGTACTCTGCAGAAGTGGCCAAAATCGTGAAAGACAAGAAGTTAGCCTTTAGCAGATACAAAAATACCCAAAGTGAGGAAGATAGACAGATCTATAAAATTAGGCAGAAAGAGGCAAAGAAAGTTATAAAAACTGCCAAATCACAGGCAGAAGAGCGAATTGCCCTATCAGTAAAAAATGGAGATAAAACATTTTTAGATATATAAATGAGAAAAGGAAAGTTAAACAAGGACTAGTTAGACTAAAAACAAAAGGCATATATGTAGAAGAGGATAAAGGTTTAGCTGACTGCCTCAATGAATATTTCTGTTCAGTTTTTACAGATGAGAATGATGGAATGGGACCTCAGTTGGGAAAAAAGACTGAATCATTTGAAATATGTGAGTTTATCGAGGCGGAGGTTCTGCTTCAGTTGTCTAAGGTAAAGACAAATAAGTCGATGGGGCCTGATGGGATACACCCCAAGTTATTAAAAGAGCTTGGGGGTGTACTAGCAAAACCGTTAACTGATATATTTAACGAATCATTGGTAACGGGAGTTGTCCCTGGGGATTGGAAAGTAGCGAATGTTGTGCCTATACACAAAAAAGGCAGTAGGGAGGAGTCTGGGCAACTACAGGCCAGTTAGTCTTACATCTGTAGTGGGAAAATTAATGGAAACAATGTTAAAGGAAAGGATTGTTGAACATCTGAAGTCACATGGCTTTCAAGATCAAAAACAACATGGGTTTTCCTCAGGAAGATCTTGCCAAACAAATCTTATTGATTTTTTTGATTGGGTGACTAAAGTAATTGATCAAGGTGGTGCAGTAGACATTGCGTATCTGGATTTCAGTAAGGCCTTTGACACTGTCCCACATAGAAGACTTTTAAATAAACTGCAATCTCTGGGTTTAGATCCCAATGTTGTTGAATGGATTAAGGAGTGGCTGAGTGACAGAAAACAGAGGGTTGTAGTCAATGGCGTATATTCAGAACAAGGTCTTGTTACCAGTGGGATACCTCAGGGATCTGTACTTGGACCCATTCTCTTTAATATTTTCATTAGTGATATTGCAGATGGTGTTGATGGAAAGGTATGTTTATTTGCTGACGACACAAAAATTTGCAACAGGGTTGATGTTCCTGGAGGAAGAAGCCAAATGGCAAACGATCTAGGTAAGCTGGAAAAATGGTCAGAGCTGTGGCAATTGGCATTTAACGTGGATAAATGCAAAGTAATGCACCTGGGGCATAAAAACCCAAGGGCAGAGTATAGAATATTTGGTACTGTCCTAACCTCAACGTGTGAGGAAAGGGATTTAGGGGTAATTATTTCTGAGGATTTAAAGCTAGGTAGACAATGCAGTAGAGCAGCAG
>VKOC01029497.1:0-24615 GCA_009364415.1 Spea multiplicata
CCCAAATAACCCCATTAGTGATCGGGGATTTGGCGTGAGAGTCGAGAATTCGGTTGTTCCCGGCACGGAAGTCGTGGCAATCTGTGAATGTGATAATATCGCAGGATTTAATCCTGGGGGTTATCCCGTGGAAGCCTCCTTCTACACGTTCCTCATCCAAGAGGCTTAGCAGGGCAGGTAATTGGGACGTTCTGCGCACCATCGCGGATATTTATGTCATCTCTTTGGATATCCCTGCAAATCTTAAACACCTGCTGTATCAGGGCTGGCGTTATCACTGTCGGCTGTGATTGTATAAACATTCGTGGTGCCCCGAATGAGAACCCAACAACCAAAAAGATGGCGGGGGCCACCCATGGACTATGAGCTGTTACTGTGTGGCATGTCGCGTGGTTGTTGACTTGCTGTGGCGGGAGGTAATGTTTTTCAAGGGTTCCAGGTTAGCAGAGCGTTTGCTGGGTTTGGTTTGCCATTGTTTTATAGATAAAATGTACCACGGGCTGCTATGCCCCCAGGAGGGGTATCTATTTTCTCCGCCGTTATGGTTTTAATTTATGGCCGTCGCCCACTAGGAGTCCCATCTTCATCGTGGCAGTTCGGATGAATGCGTGACCTGAAATGGTGCTGAAGCGCGTCTCTTCCCTCTGGCCGTCTTATCCGTCCATATCTGATATACGCAGAAGAATAAAAGGGAGGAATGAGAAAGAACGGAGAGAGGATAAGATAGAGGGCTGAAGGGCAGGACATTGGTTATTCATTAGTTGCCCCTGAGTCACTGCTGCGTGTTTGGTAATTCATTGGGTGGCGGCGTGCGTTGGCCTAGTCGGTGTTTTGGTGCCACAGTTTCCCTGCGTCCATCAAGGGATTTTTTGTTGGTCTTTGTAGGAAAGCGGCTGAAGAGTAGAGCGTTCTGCGTAGGTCGATCAGTCCCTGCGTGGTGTAAATAAATGGCGGTGAAGATCCACGCTGACCTCGACCAGCGCCCCTAGCCGTCCTCTCCTCGTCGGTGTCTGCACCACATATGGCATCCTATCCCGGCACTCCTGATGCAGTCTATGGAGGCAGTGTAAATGGACTGGTTGTGACCCTGTAACCGGCCCATTGTGTGACGGGATACCAGGGTGCCCACCCGGTTTGAGAACAGGGGGACTGCTGCCTCCATGGGCCTTAGGCCGGGATATGTCACTGTGGAGATGAAAGAACTGAACTAATATCGTCACTTATGGAAGACGTTTATCACAAAAAAATGCCTTGTATGTTTTTGTTGTTTTTTTGTTTTTTTTTTAAAGGTATTAAGTCCAAATGAGATGAAAATCCTTTGAAGCTTCTCCAATCATAGGGATTTAAACCACATCCCAGGCTGCAAAATATGTCACAATTATCAGATTATTTGTAGCCAGCATGGGCGCTGTCCAGCGATGTAGGCAAAGCCCCCTGACTTCTGTGTTAATGGCCTAAAAGGTTTGACCCATGTGATCCCCCATTCAGGTATCCAAGTTGAGAGAGACCCGAATGCTATAACCCCAATCAGAGAAACATGGCGGATGATGCATTGGCCGCAGCATTTATTTACCACCAACCCCCACTCGCCGTGCCACGCTACGTCTCTCTGTGTCCCTTCCTTCTCCATGTCAAGTCTTCTTGTTTTCTGCTTCTTCTCCTTATTTTCGTTTCCTCCGCTTCTTCCTTCTTCTCTGATGATGCTCCGAGTTACCTTGGCCCCCTGGAGCGCTTCCGCATCAGGATGGAGCTTCGGCTCACACGCTCCCCCCCCCCCATTCTCCAATCAGGGGAGCGGTTGCCCCCCGTGGTGTGCACAGAGATCCCTCAGGATCCCCTCCATGCATTGGGTCTCTTTTTCCAACCCCGCAGCTATTCGCGTGGCAGGAGTTGCAGTCAGCAGAACGCATTTCCTGCACATAGTAGCGCGCATGGAGCAAAATTCCATCGGGTTCAGGAATTATTTCAGGGAAAGAGTTTGGTAACTCAACAAAACCACAGATTGAGAAACGGAAAGGCAATAAAGTAGGTTAGTGAAGACTTTTATTAGTAAGATTTATTTGCGGTTTGTTTAGCTCGATGTATAGATCAAATTCCATGTTCTCTGAATGGTACGGGTGCGATGTTTCTTTACTGGTTGGAGCGGTTAGAGATATGAGTCGGTATTCCGGCTCCGGCAGGTAAACGCCGACATTCCTTCGGAAATTCCTTCGGCGGTGTCTGCAGTCGCTGATCGTATCGAGCCGCTCCGTGTGCCGTTCTGTCTTGTTCGAAATTCCCTGACAAAGTTACAAGGTTTTAAAAATCCAGCCATTTAAAGGGACGCTCTGGCCGTCAAGCAATCTTTAACGCGCACGATAGCTGAGCGGGCCCTTTAAAATCCATGCGGACCCTGTCCGGGGGGGTTTCTGACCCCTGGGTCCGGGGGGGTTTCTGACCCCTGGGTCCGGGGGGGTTTCTGACCCCTGGGTCCGGGGGGGTTTCTGACCCCTGGGTCTCGGGGGCTTCTGACCCCTGGGTGATGGGGAAGATTCTCAGGGGTCACACAGTCTGGATCTGACTCTTTCCTATTCTCCCCCTGCTTGAATGCAGGTGACTCAATTAAGGGTTAAAATATTTCAAGAGTGTCAGGGTGGCCTCATTCAGAAAGGTTCCCATGGATGATTGACCCCTTCAAGCAGCCAATCAGTGGAGTGAAATGTCAGACCCTAGAGGAAGTAGGGAGAGACAGCTCTAGAGCTGCAGCTTCTCCATGATGCGAGTAATTTTATTTATTTTTAGTCGATGCATAATTTAAAAGGTGAAATGTTTGAGATACTAGAGCGTCCCTTTAAGACTTTTGTTACAAGTGTTGTGTTTGTAACGGCCGTCTGATGCATATTTATCTATTTTTCATTAACGCAGACGTGGGGGGCTGGAAATAAATGTTTTTTGTGGTTTTATCTTATTTTAATAAGAATTCTATAAATCTTTAGTAGACTTTATCCCCCCCTCCTATCCCCAGGTCATCGTCGTACCGGTCTCTGGATGTTGACGTGTCGGTCCGTTATACTCAGGGAAGCTGGTCGGGTGTTCTGGGAAAAGATGTGATTGCTATGCCGCAAGGAGTGAACGGAACGTATAGGGTTAACATTGCCTCCATTCGCGAATCCGAGAACTTCTTCATGCCCGCCATCAACTGGCAAGGGATTCTGGGACTTGCGTACAAGACGTTGGCCAAGGTGAGATGTAACTCTGTGGTAGATCAGTGGAACAGCCTCCCAGCATTGGAATCCCTCCCAAAAAGCCCAGCAGGGAGGTGGGATTGGTGGTTTAGACCTTGAAGATCTCGTGACATCGCCTTTACTTGCCAACCCAAAGCTCTGTCATATGATCATGGACACCATTAGAAAGTCTCCTGACCTGCCACGTTATACCAGTAGCCTCATGTGATTTCTTTTTTTAAGGCACCTATAGATATGGTGCAGAAAGTGGAACAGCCCCCCAGCAGAAGTGGTAGAGTGTCCTTATCTACCCACTTGTAATATTTGCACGCTCAATGTAAACGACTTTTTATTATTTAAGAGGTTCTCCAGAAGAATAGCGTAAAATATACAGAATATACCGTTTTTGGGGGGTTCTTAATACTCCTTCGTGTTTCCGCTTTCAGCCGTCGAGCTCCGTGGAGACGTTTTTCGACTCTCTGGTCCAGCAGGCGGACATCCCCGATATCTTCTCCATGCAGATGTGCGGGGCCGGCCTGCCTATCACAGGGAGCGGGACCAACGGGGGCAGCCTCGTAAGTAACCCCAAATTCACCATATTCTGCGAAAAAACAGTCCTCCGTCATTATTCGGAATGTTTTTTTATATAGAAAACACAGAATTTGGCGCATATGCTATAACCGATGATGCGCTGGGAATTTGTTGTTCATGATGTTATTTTTTATTTTTTTTTTATTTTTTTTATGTATGTTTATTTTTGTTAGGTCATGGGTGGCATTGAGCCGAGTTTATATAAAGGCGATATCTGGTATACCCCCGTTACAGAGGAATGGTACTATCAGGTCGAAATTCTCAAGTTTGAAGTTGGCGGCACAATCTTAAATCTCAACTGCATGGAGGTACCGGCTCGTCTTTGAACTAGAAATGTATTTCCCTGCTCCTATAACAACGTGTATATATTCTATTGCTTGTATTTCCGGCAGGTGTGTCTGTGTGTGTGTGTATATATATAATATATTTATATATATATACACCAGAGGTGGGTTCTGTTAGGATGGTTTGGTGACCTGGGGAGGAAAAATCCAGTGGCAGAAAGTGTGTTAAGTTTCATTCTTTATGCACAAAACTCTTATCTGCTTCTTTTCCGCTGAATGGTTTACAGCGACATCTAGTGGTAAAAATGTGACAAACACTGCTTTTTAGCTGTAAAAGCTGGAATAAAAGCCTTTGCACCCTGATGGGAACTCCTGTGTTTGACATTTAGATAAATCAGTGGCACCCCTATTTAGATTAATTTCACATTTATACACTGACAAAGTTTGGGGTCAGTTAGAAATGTCCTTGGTTTTTGAAAGAAAAGCACATTTTGTCCATTAAAATAACATGAAATGGATCAGAAATACAGTGCAGATGGGGTTAATGTTGTAAATGACTATTGTGGCTGGAAATGGCTGATTTTTAATGGAATCTCTTCATAGGCGTACAGAAGCCCTTTATCACTCCCATCACTCTGTGTTCCAATGGCCCTTTATCCTCCCATCAATCATGTGTTCCAATGGCCCTCTATATCCATCACTCCTGTGTTCCAATGGCCCTCTGATCACTCCCATCACTCCTGTGTCCCAATGGCCCTTTATATCATCCATCACTCCTGTGTTCCAATGGCCCTTTATCACTCCCATCACTCTGTGTTCCAATGGCCCTTTATCACTCCCATCACTCATGTGTTCCAATGGCCCTTTATCACTCCCATCACTCCTGTGCTCCAATGGCACGTTGTGTTTGCTGATCCAAGTTTACGTTTAAAAGGCTATTTGATGGTTAGAAATCTTTTGTTGCAATTATGTTACAATCTAAAATAAAATGAAAAAACATCAATTGTTATAAAATAACAAAATGGGTATTAAGGAAAATTAAATATTTCAAAAAAATACTTTATATAATAAAAACACACAGGAATTCCCAGTACCAAATTGTTACTTTTTTTATTGTTTTTTTAAAAAAATTCTGTTCTTTTCTAAATTAAAATTTTGAATGCTCCCATTTACCGGTAATTACAATCGTCACTAAAACCCTCTTTATGGCCCTCCCAGTACAACTCTGATAAAGCGATTGTGGACAGCGGGACGACTCTCCTCCGCCTTCCGGAGAAGGTTTTTGATGCTATGGTGGAAGCCATCATTCAGACGTCGCCAGTGAGTATCTTCTAGGCAAATAAAGTTTCATTCACTCCAGGTTGTTGGCTGAGAATGATAAGAGTTGTAATGTAGCTGGAGGCAGATCAGCTTCTGTACCATGATCCTTATTTGAGACTAATCCTATATATCTAATATAAAATAATATATAGAAAAATCATTATCCTGTCCTGAAATTTTGTTTAGATTTGACCTGAAATAACCTGGATTGATACCTGTGACTGCCCCCTTGTGGTGGAATGAAGTTACTGCTGTTGAGAAAAGACAAATCGAGTCCATTGAGTTTTTTATTTTTTATATTTTTAGTCTGCCCATTTTTCCTGAGTCTTGTTCAGTCCTCGACCACTTCTGCTGGGAGGCTGTTCTATTTATCCACACTCTCTGTAAAATACTGTAAAAGTGCAAGATGGGCCGAACATCATGCCACAGACCCACTCTGTCTTATTTGTTTCTTTCTTCCTTATCTGAACATACTGAATATCCATTCCCGTCAGACGCTGGGAGGGGAATATTTATTTTGTGATAAATGCTGCACCTACGAAGTCGATGTTACACCCTATTTGCAGCATGGAAATAATCAATCCATTTTCTTTCTCTTGGATGAAAAAAAAAATATATATAATATAATATATATATATATAAAATACTGAAAACATTTAGGGTCACACAAGTAATAATTTAGATATTTATGTTTTGTTATGTTACATAATTTAAATGTATTAAATACACCTTGACTCCTAATCATACCATCATGTGGTAAACAAAAGAATAGCTCAGTCTTAATCACACAGTCAGACACTCTGACTAATGAAAGTCTATGGAGAACAGACTTCATTAGCATTGCTATAAAGTCTAAGCTCAGTGTGGTGTTTCGGCAGAGAAAGTCACCCAAAATCTCACGACTGACAACAATGGCGGCTCCAGGTCTGCAGATAAAGGGAGTTTATTTGGGCCAAATGAGATAAAACAAGCTTTTCTATCTATCTAGCTATAAATCTGTCTACCTGTCATAAAGTTTAGGTTTCAGATTAAACTTTGTTTATTGAAACCCATCTGTGTCTTGAGCTGTTTACTTGGCACTCATGAAACTGACAAAACCCCTGTGCCCCAGCGAGGGGCAGTTAATGCCTAAACACAGACTGCACCATGTTTAGATAATGCTAGAAGCGATTTAAGCCAAGATCTTCTATTTCGAGGAGTAAATGTTTAAACCATGCATTCCCAAACATCTCAAGCTGCAGGTAGCGGTGATGAATGAATTTAGTAGATGTAATGAATGATTGTATTTCCTCCTAAACTTTATTTTGCTTTTTTTCCCCGTTCCAGATACAGAATTTCAACAATGATTTTTGGAGTGGATTTCAGTTGGCCTGCTGGGATAAGGATGAGAAGCCGTGGACCTATTTCCCAGACCTCTCCATCTATTTGAGGGACATGAATGCCAGCAGATCCTTCAAGATAACTGTGAAACCACAGGTTTGCACTCGTTACTATCATACCGCTCCCAAAGAAACCGTTAAGAAATCGTTAATCTATAGTGCTTTGGTCTATATTGTGCTAACATGTAAAACGCAATTTTAAGTAAGATTTTTGGGGATGTTTCTCCCTCTTTTGCCATTTTTTTGTATAACCCTCAGTTTTTAAAGGGTAAAAATTCCGTAACTTCTTAAGATAACCAAGGCTGGTTCACCCATGGAACCCTTGGCTAAACGCAAGAGGTGGAGAATGTAAGTGCAAAATGGTGATCTATGGTTGGTTAATAGAGGTCGGAGGAAGTGGACCCGGGGGCCTCAAACAGCTAGGCATGGTCACCCTTGAGCTGGACTGGGGATGACGAGCCGGGTACTTGCACTTTAAGGCACCTAATGATGTGAGACTGGCAGCCAGATGGCCACACGCTCTTGCCCCCATTCTGCAGCTGGGGGGGGTCGGATCGGGGGAGTATGGGGTGCCGGCAGCCAGCGGCCCACCAGGTATTTGCTTATCATATATGAAGAAGACTCACAAGAATCCACCTGCTGGTGAGAACGATGATGATCTTCATCATAACCCAACAACTGAATTAATTGTCGACGGTCCCTGAAGCCAAGCTTCGTTTGTGCAGCTGCTCTGTTCCAGGATACCTGGAATTATTCACGTAAATAGCAGTTTGTTTGGTAACGACGCAAACAATAGATGGTTCCGTGTCACTGAATGTCGGAGGGCCGAGCCGGACGCGCGTTACATAAGAATGAGGATTCGTGTGGATTGTGACGGGACTTGTATGCGTTAAATTGTGCAGAACGGCTGGAATTTGCATTTTGGTGACCATTATGTAGCTTTCCTGGGTAAATATTAGCTGTTGTCATCCTGCGTGTTAAATATGATTGGTGGGTTCAACGTCGTTCGTAAATCACCAATAATAATCCTCGTTTTAGCCAAAATGATTCGTTTAGAGAGTTTGTTTATTTTTGTTTACTTTTGACCACTGATTATGCAGTCGGTCTATTATTATTATTATTAGGATGACAAAAATATATAAAAAAACCGAAATGCAGCCCAACCAATGAATTATGCATAAGAGCCTGGAATTTCCCCGTATAAAAAAGGGAATCTGAGTCAAAGTTCTGTCGTATGGGGCAATTATGGGCCATTTACAAAAAAAAATGGATTCTGGTTCAAAGTTCTGGATATGGGGCAATTATGATCCATTTTATAAAAAAAAAAGTGAATCTGGGTCAAAGTTTTGGATAACTATGGTTCATAATTGCCCCATATCCAGCACTTTGACCCAGATTCACTTTTTACGTTTTCATGTGTTGTTTTTGGGTAACATTCTTTAACTATTAATCAACAGAGGGTTTTCTGCGAGCAGCCATGTTTGGGTGCGATACACCGCGCATGTTCACACGCCTCTGATCTGGAGCCTCTTGGTCTTTTCCCCCTACAGCTGTACATCCAGTCGGTGCTGACGTTCCGGGAAAACCTAAATTGCTACCGCTTCGGAATCTCCTCATCCACGAACGCCTTGGTTCTCGGCGCCACAGTCATGGAAGGATTCTACGTCGTCTTTGACAGAGCGGAGAAGAAGGTTGGCTTTGCTGTCAGCACCTGTGCGGGTAAGAAACGGAGTCGCGCATGTTGTCCTAATCCCGTTTAAGATGCCTAGTCTAGGAGCCCCTGATAAACCCCTCTATTCCAAATACTGTCAAAGCTCAAGCGTTTTGCCGCCTGCAGACTCTGTCATGCCCCCTTCGCTCTCAATCCCCTCCATAGGGAACACCTCATTAAACGCTAACATATTCCACGGTGTTGTACAATTTAAGTATGGATGGTTCACAAACGCATAACAAAGATATGATCGCAATAACGTAAAACGCTTGTTCTTCCGAGCGGAGGATGAGTTTCTGGCGCACATAGTGATAAAGTGGGATGGAGAGGTGGTCTCTCCTGCACCCCAGGGAGCAAATATACGCTGCATGCCGGACCGTCCTACACCAAATGGTACCTTTTCAGAGCCTCTTTAGTTTTATAAATGTATTTACCAACAAGGTTCACAGGACTCGAGCCTCGCCACACAATCCCACACTCACCCTAACACAAACACCGTACACAAACACGCCTGCCCCAGGAACCACCAACTCTAAGCTCACACCTCACACTCGTACATAAACTGACACGCCACACATTAACACACCACACATTAACACACCACACACGCTAGCACTAGATACTTATGCAAACATCTTACACTAACATACACATACGTTATTACCATATGCTGACGCACGCTACATACATACCCTAACAGCATATACTCACACATACACACTCACTCTCCATTTCACAGCTCTCCCTCTGCGCTCAGAGTCTATCACTCGCACATTTCTCCATCTCTCCCACTCACTGCTGTCCCTCTCATAGCACTCCCTCTCCCCATGACATCTATTGGCTTCTTATTCAGGGTCATGTAACGCGTTTGTGTTACCCAGGGCAACCAGGAGCAGGACTTATGGGAGTGTGGGGCCCGGATCTCATCGCTGCAAAAGCGGCCCTCCGATTCAGTCACCGCAGGCAGCTTGGTACTAAGACCGGCCCTGACTGTATAAATGATTGAGCCTACAACTCATAAGCAGCTCTCATTCATTAGCATTGCCATAATTCATCAGCTCAGTGTGGTGTTTGGACCAGGAAAGTCACCCAAAATATCACATGACTGACAGCAATGGCCGCCTCCAGATGAAGGAGGAAACAATCTCTTGGTTACAATAAACACCTAAAATGAATAGGATCTGTAATCCTTTAGGGATAATTTTGCAAACTGTTAAATAAATTCTATAGGATCAATACCACGCCTGCCTTTGTGACATGTAATTTGGTGACTTAAAGTAAATATTAGAAATCGGTGACCTTTAGGAGTCATAAGCCTCTCAGGTCTAGGCATTAATCCAGGTGATTTTGTTTAGCAGTAAATAATGTGACCGTTGCCACTGATCGCCCTCGTGGGCTCCTCCGATTGCGTAGAGTGGTAAGAAATTGAGAATTATAATAAAACTGGTAAAGTCTAACGTCTTGGGCTTTTCTGTTTTTAGAGGTCGATGGGGTCACGGTGTCGGAAATCGCAGGGCCCTTCGGGACTGAGGACGTGTCGAGCGACTGTATCGTCAGGAACCCTCTCAGGGAGCCCGTCATGTGGATCATATCTTACACTCTCATGAGCCTTTGTGGCATCATTCTCTTGGTGCTTGTCATCTTGTTGCTTCTTCCAAACAGACGCCACTACGATGACCCCGAACTCGTCAACGACGAATCTTCCTTGGTGCGCCATCGCTGGAAATAATTTCCCGGGAGCTTGGTGACCTCGGCCAAAGGGAGTCCCGGGTCCGCTCTAAGTTCAAACAACCTCCTCGCCTGCCGTCGGGAACCCTTATTAATTGCACATCAATGACCAAAGCGTTATGGATCGTACTGAATTGTATTTAAAACACCTTTTATTGTGAATTATAGACTGAGCTGACAGACCGAACACTAAATACTACTGTACTAAGCGGCATTTCTCTGCTTTGCCATTAAACGTGTCTGACGTGTCACACTTTGGAAGGAATAAAAGCCATAATTGTTTAGCTGCCCTAGTTGACCCACCATTGGTAACCCACTACACGTGCCCATCCAGTTACTCTATGGTTATTATACCAAATGTACGTAATTGACGTACACGCGTGTTATATGCCTCTTAGTAGATTAATGGTAGACAATGGAGTCCTTTTAATTGTCTTCATTGGAGTTGCTGTTTGATATTCGTCTTCTGAAAGGACCAAGACGTCAATGAAGTATTTAAGTGGCATTTATTTAATGAGTTAATTATAGTAATAGTGACTCCTCTTGGATTGGCGTACGGGGTGAAGAACCGTTCTTGGTTAATCTACATGGTCCGCTGACCTAATATATATATATATATATATATATATATTTAATATATATATACAGCTTTACATCCTTGTATGAAAATGTGTATAGTTGGTTTTATACAAGAAGTGTCTTATCTTTCGATGCTGCTTTGATGATGTAATGATCGGCGATTGTTTTTTCTTTTTTTTTTTCTTTTCATTGTTCAAAAATAAAATTGAGTGGCCTCCAGTTCCTCGCGGGCAGCCATACTAAATCCACCAGCCACTAAAAGAATCCTAACCAATAAAAGATTATTGTAACATAACCCGCGACTGATATGTATGTGTAAGGCAATCGCATGGCAAAAAGGTTTACGTGGAAGTTCCTTCTTGTTTCAAAGATTATTACAAATCGGTCTGGACACATTAAAAAAAAGTTTGTTTTTTCTGCTTTAAGTCATATTTGGGAGGTTTCAGTTTTTTGTGGTTTTTTAAAAAAAATAGATATTCTGTGTAATTTTGGGGCTGTTGATTGCAGAAGATTATAGTGCTTGGTACTGGAGATAGAAAAGCTGGCTATATGAAAACAGCACACTGGCTATATGCGATGGCCCACAATAGACGTTAACGCTACTGTTCCACTTTGTCCAGAAATTAAATAAATTAATTCAAATAAACATTAAATAAAAAAAAAAAATAGTATCATTCCATTAACTCTCACTACTCTCTTAATATTACCAAAAAATCCTTCTAACTGAACGCTATATTCCCTCATTGTATAATTTTTTCTAGTCTTAAGGGTACATTCCCACTAAAATAGATATAAATACTGTACGGTTAGCCTTTAATAGGTATATATATATATTTTTAAGAATACATTTAATGGAAGAGTCCCAACTGGATGTAGAATCTTATGGCTTTTGGAACCGGTTCTAGAATTGCCCCATTGCTACACTTTGCATAAACGGCCACGGGGTATATATTGTCTTCCCCCCACTAGGTGGCGGCAAAGCAAAAAGTGTCTTTTGTGCCGCTAAATCTGCGAATGATCTAAGGAATATGTGCGCCTGCATCGAAGATTCCACACAATATATTTTATAAATATAATATATATAATCCTAAAGGGAAATTGGAAAGTAGTATTCATTTCTGCTCTGAGTTTCCTCGGCCGGATGCCGCCGGCTGTTTCTGTTTCCCTTTCCTGGTAGCGTGGATATAATGTGGCTGTCACTAGCTTGTACATGGCATCTCATTGTGCTTCTAGATTGTAAGCTGTTTGAGCAAGGTCCTCCTTACCATTTGTTATTCTAAGTCCAAATTGTTATGTGACCTTACTTGTTGGGTCCTGTTTACAATGATAGTTTCCGGTGTACTGTATGAATCATGGAAAAATAAAAAATATGTAACTGACTCTAGGGGTCCTAGATTATTATATATATATATATATGAGCAGCTTCATTTTTTTATGCATATATTTTAACAGAAAGGTCCAGGCCGTGAGGGCCGCTGTAGCTTATTCCTGGGCAATTGTAGGCTTTCAATGGGAGAATGGAAAAATGCTATGACCCCCCCCCCCCCATGAGATTGGCACCCGCGTTAGGTTGGAGGGGTTCTAAGTAAACCTTTATTAGTGAACCAGTGTGGATCTACAGAGTTAAAAAAAGCACCCTGGCCCTCCCAACAGGTGTTAACCTCCCGAAGGCCGGGCGTTTATTTAAAATGTAAATTCTAAACAATGCATTGGCATTCAGGGTTATAGAACCTGAGAGGTCTGATTGTAAGACCGGATTGTCGAGGTGTCGCTCCCTGAGTAATCCTGCTGTCCCGTCCTATATATTAGCCCCCCCCCTCCCCGTATTTGTGGTTATTGTGCAGTGTTTCAGATACTTAACCTCTCCGTTCTACATGTCAGCCATTTTCTCGTTTAAAGAGCTGTAAAAATGACTGTAATTGATCCCTGTTTAGTAAATCATCTGCCAGTTTTATGTGATTAACCCTACAGAGGAAAGAAAAAAATAACACTGAGCTATTAAGCCTTTTTTTTTTTTGCTTCTTTCAATGTCTTTGTCGATAACCAATCAGTGGCTGCATTTGAGTCACATGCCAATTAAGTTGTACCCGGAAAAAAAAAAAAAAAGATTCATTACTTCATGAAAGAATTAGTGTTTGGGGAAAAAAAATTGGGGGGGGAAAGCAGTACTACAAACAACGATTCTAATGTTGCACTTAGTTAAAATAGCTCCAACGAGGAGAACAGGAAGTTAAGATGGCACCCAAATTTGCTAGTAAACTATCAAAGTTGGGCAATGTTGGTGGGGTTCTCCACCGAAGCCTTCATATCCCAATCTCACTATGGTTCCTTAACAGCTTGGTGCATCGGTTCAGTGAGAAAGCAGGGAGTTATAATTTTGGCTCTAAGGGCTGTGGCAAACAGGGTTGGCCCCATATCCACAGTCAAAGTCGTTGGCTTAAATACCCTACCGTTCAAAAGTTTGGGGTCACTTTGCTGTTATCGCATAAAACAAGGAAATGTCTAGCTGTAAAAAAAAGTTCAAAAGGGTTTTCTAACCATTAATTAGCCCTTTAAACTTGGATCAGTGAACACAACGTGCCATTGGAACACGTGCAAATTGGATAAAGGCCATTGGAACACAAGTGATGGAGTGATAGGCCATTGGAATGATAGATAAAGGGCCATTGGAACACAGATATGTGAGTGATAAAGGCCATTGGAACACAGGAGTGATGGGAGTGATAAAGGGCCTCTGTACGCCTATGAAGATATTCCAGTAAAAATCACTACAATAGTCATTTACGAAATTAACTCAGCCTGCGCTGGATTTCTGATCCATTTTATTTAATTTTATTGGACAAAATGTGCTTTTCTTTTAAAAACCAAGGTAAGTTCTAAGTGACCCCAAACGTTTGAACGGTTGTGTGTAGTTAATATTATCTGATCTGGGGTTCTGAGTAAATCTATAACATAAATCACCTCTGCACTGTGTTCTTTAAAACAAGTTGTTTGGCTGGGTAAAGGTTAAGCGGTTGTATTGACTGGTATCATAATTCATCATCGTTGTGCTTCAAAATCCCTGTTTCATTCCTTCACATTTTTCTGATGGCCATCCTACGCCCGAATGAAAAATCGAAAGACAAATCCTGTATGTTTTGCAAAAACAGCACCTGTGTCAAAGAAAAAAAATACGTAGAATTCCTGCGGCCCCATTGTGTTTATACAAGGGAGACATTTAAAGACATCAATGAGATCAAACCGGTACCATCATAAAAACAAATAGTGATGATTACAGGTAAAAGAGAACTGGCGGCTCACGAAAAAGTGAACTAAAAAACGTGCCTGTGCTATAAATAGTCACAATTACCATACACAGCTTGCAGAACACTCCCTGACATACAATTCATATGTTCTACTTTGATAAACACATTTTTAACATGGCTCACTCTTTTGCCTGGCAGGTGATCCTTTGTGGTTCTGTCCGTAACTGCCCCCCCCCCCAGATCTCCTCCTGCCTGTTTTTTGTGGGCTAACCACAATATAAATGAATGAAGGGAGACTGGGCATTAGAAATGGGTCCGTTCAGCCCCCCGTGTGCGTGTGCGGAAATCTCGCCTGTTGATTCCAAAGGGAGTGTTTCCATGCCACTGATTGGCCTCTTCAAGCAGCCAATCAATGGTGAGTATCGCCAGACCACAGAGGAGGAGGGCAGCTGCCAAGCTGCAGTTTCTACTACGTATATGTGCTTTATTTCATGCATAATACAGAACACGCATTTTAATATGTATTAAACTCAGTAAACTGCCCCATTAACTGTGTACATTAACAAAATATTAATTGTAGAAGGGGGGGTGTATAAAAAATGTTGATACAACAACATCATATTCTGTAGCGCTGCCCAATGGGTTAACAGGACGTAACACCTAAAACATCCCATTATAATACAGACTTATAGAAAGGCGAGGTGATCAATCGATTTAACAAAGTACAGGAGGGACGTTTATCTCAAAGAAGCCATAATCTAAAACCTAGGTGGAATGTAAATTTTACTTTAGTGAAAGGGTGGTAGATATGTGGAGCAGCCTCCTAGGTGAAGTGGCAGAGGCTAATGTACAGAGGGAATGTAAACATGCACGGGATAGGCATATCTAAATCTAAAACGAGACCAATGACGGATTAAGGTCGGAGTACTTACATCAGGAAAAATGGTCAGACTACATGGGTCAAATGGGTCTTATATGAGTATAAGTATTTGTGTATGCCTCCAACTGTCCCGATTTAGGCGGGACAGTCCTGATTTAGGGTATCTGTCCCGCCTATCCCTTCCTCTGTCCCGCTTTGCAAGGGCAGAGGAAGGATGAGGCGAGGGCCGGACTGCCCCGCCGGGAAATTTCTTTTCTGGGCCAGGCGGCTGGCAGACTGACCTTATGGGAATTCAATTCAATGTGTTGGTTATTTTTAATATGCATGACTGTACATAAAGTGCAATTATTATTAATATAATGTATTAGTGAGTCCGCGAGATTTATAAAAAAAAAGTGTCCCAATCAGAAAAGGGATATAACAGAAACATTATAGATTTACACAACAATTCTCTTCAGTAGAATGCTGAAGGCTCTCTTTACTTTGTTAAACAATAAACCCGGGGGAACAGGCCCGGCTGGTTTCTGTTTAGCGTGTCGAGGTGTTACCTGTTCAACCTGCCTCCGCAGCCTGTCCCAAGTCTGATTCTTATCTGCGTGACTTATGCCGCAGCCGTTTTGTCACTACGTCGAAAGAAAAGCGGTCACACCTGTCACTCTAGGGCGTGGAAAGCGATCCCTAGTGACGGCTTTACCCGAGCATGCGTTGACCAGAATTCCCATTCAGCTGCCGGTGCAGCTCCTCACAGACCATTCCCGGCTCCACTGTCCCTATCCACGCCACGTCGGGGGGGTCCGGCAGGGAATAGGGCACCTGTCTGTAAATAAGGAGAAAACCCACCTTCACCATGGTCAACTACAGGTTCCTATCCGCAAGTAAGTAACCCCTTTTTAAAGTTCCTTACGCGTGGGGGGTACTTGGTGGCTAATCATTTAGGCTGTGGGGCTACTAGATGGGTCTTTCAATTTTCAAGCAGTTTTCTTGTATATATATTTGTTATTAAATACTACATTTGGATGATATGGACGTTATGCATAGAAAATGCATAGAAAGTTTGAAAAGTGGTCTCGTCACCATGGCAACCAATGGAATGTTACCGCTGATTGGATCAATCTCGTATTTGCGACCCGAGTTTCACTTTGTAAATACGGCTAAAGAATACAAGTTCCTTCCTTATGCTTTTTGGTCAAGTGCTTGGATTATCCTGGGATTCTGGTCGTAATCTAACCCACTTCCAATTGGGTGGTTATGACAATCCCTTCTTAACCACAGGTGTTATATATTGACAGAGGCTCTGAATATGCCACTTTAGTGTTGCGTGCGCGATTGTGGCTTTTGAATTGCAGAGAAACCAGGAAGCTGATCTGTAGAAATCCCATAATTTGCACTCGTCTTCTCGTTGCTGCTGAGGACTTTAATACACCTGAGCTGCTGCAGCGCCTCTCAAAATCCAGAAAGGTTTCTTTCACAAAAGCTTCCGCGGACTTGAAATAATCTTATTTACTGCTCGTTGGCGTCTATTCACTAAAGGAAGAGCTTGCAGGAGAGTTGTGTTTCCGCTCCTAGACTTCCCTGTACATTATGAAGGACCCTAGCGAGCTTCTGCTGCAAGAAGATCTTGTGTTGTCTTCTCCTAAATCAGGGGCGTCCAACCTGCGGCCCTCCAGCTGCTGCAGAACTACATCTTCCATCCTCCTCAGCCAGCCCCTTAGCTGAAAGAGCATCATGGGAGATGTAGTCTTGCAGCAGCTGGAAGGCCGCAGGTTGGACGCCCCTGTCCTAAGTCTTCTCACCTATTAAATGATACATTATACAGGGCCAGCTCAGCCCGTCTCGATGGAGAAACCTGCCTGTGTCGGCCCTTCATAATGAATAGTGAAGCGAGGGGGCAAGTTTTTGCGAAAGACGACTAATTTATTAATAGTGCAACTGAATTCAATTACTATGACAAGCTGCCATGAGTTGTTGCACAACCAGCTCACAACCAAGACAATGGTCATTGTCACACTTGGGAGGTTTTAGCCATCGCTAAAGGAAGGAGGTGAAGCCTGAAAAGGAAAGAAAATTCTGTAAACAACGAAAAATATCTGAAAATCCAGTGACCCCCGCCATGGAGCAGGACTCAATTTCCCCAATATTATATATTATACATATTTATAACGCCTGGGTTTGTCACCAATATTTATTCATCAATGAGGAATAACAGAGGATATGATAATAAAAAAAATCAACTTGTCCACAAATTACAGGTTTTGGCGTAAACGAGAAACTGTCTTAATCAACTAAACTCCACTGAGGGGAAAAAATGTCTGCCGCAGTCCCTGTAATCACTACAGCAGTCACTGCAGCTTCCAATGCACCCCATAAAAGCACGTTTTCTGCACTAAAATAAACGATTCATTAAGTCCCAGTATTGTATATGAGTAATGAGTCTCACACTCCAACTCCCATCAGGCTGTAACTGCTGCTACTGACACCTTAAAATGGCATCAGCACCCTTATATAGCCAATGCTTGTCCCCTCCCCTTGTAAATGCTGATTGGTCAGAGAGAAAAAAGTAAGGAAAAATTCCCACAGGTTGTTGGGCCCATCATTCAAAGTCATAACCATCAATGAGCCCACTCCTCGTCTTCTGTCTACTTCTACCTATCAGTCATTGATATGTACCCTCCCCCACATGCAGCCCCTCCCACTTTACCTCATCATTGTAATGGCGGCTACACGCAGCAGCCAACGGACGAACCATGACGAATTTTCTGAACTTTTGCAATTCGAACGCACAAAACAAAAATTTTCGTTAAAAAGCAGAAAGCTGATTGGTTTGGGTGAGGACACAACATTTCTTTTCCCCTGTCCGTCTCCCACCAATGATTGGTGGATACTGAAGCCTCCAAAAATATATAGTTCTGCCTCTATGCAAATAATAAACATAACATATATATATATATATAACATCATCGTCATTAACATAATGAGCAAGCCATGTGTCATTCTGGATCAAACGGGTGGAACGTTAGCATCTAATGGTCCATCTTGTTTTTAATGCTACATTTGACCTAAATTTTTTGGTACGCTCCGGTCCACATTTCTACTTTAATGGCCGAGTCTTGGGTTTTTGCCCCAATCTCAGGGCAAAGGGGCAGATTCTCAGTCTGGAGATAACACCTTCCTATTCTACCCCGCTACGATCGTATATAAGAATCCCACTCGGTGCTTTCGCTACCAGTATGGTAAGGTGGATATCCCTGCTTGAGCGCAGGTGACTCAACTAAGCGTGTCTTCAAATAAAGACAAGTCAACGTTTCTCTGAGGGCCATTTTGTATTAGAGCCATTTGGTGTGTAACTACAACGAGTCTTCTTGGCTATTAAAGGGTTAACATGTCAGGAGCCCCAGGGTTGGCTCATTCCCAGGCATGGCTTTATTCAGCTCCAATGTTGGCTCTTGCCGAATTCCCAGGAGGGGTCTAGCAAGATCCCCCCCCCCACTAACTTCTCTGCCGGTGACCGGCAGATGGAGTAATATGCAGCGCCCCACCAAAGTTAAGAAATGTATATTAAAACACTTACTTAGTACCGTGATCTGCATTAATCTGTGGGCCGGTAAATGGGATTTTGCTATAATTTTGAAAAGAGACTTACAATGGAAGACAAAACCAGGAAGTGCCACAAAACAATCCGTGTGACCTTTGAGTTTGCATGTAACACGGAAACCACTTTACAGGGTCAAACATATGGGGTTGAAGCTAAATGCTTTCAATTGTGTGAGCCGGCTGGATATACCGCGTGTAAACTCAGTATGCAGTGATAATGTACGGGACGTATATATGGGATGTATATATGGGATGTATGTACGAGCCGGTAGCTATACTGTGTGTAAGATCAGTGCGTAGTGATAACGTACGGGACATATATATGGGATGTATGTACGAGCCGGCTGGATATATTGTGTGTAAGCTCAGTACGCAATGATAATGTACGGGACGTATATATGGGATGTATATATGGGATGTATGTACGAGCCGGCTGGATGTACTGTGTGACTGTGAGCTCAGTACGCAGTGATAATGTACGGGACATGTATATGGGATGTATCTACGAGCCAGCAGGATATACCGCGTGTAAGCTCAGTACACGATGATAATGTACGGGACGTATACATGGGATGTATGTACGAGCCGGCTGGTACACCGCATGTAAGCTCAGTGCGTAGTGATAATGCAATCTATAAGTTGCTGCTTATAGGAAACGGATTAAATATGCTAATTTTGCACTTCTAGCCAATGGTCAGCGTGGGCTATGAGACCTGTTTAGCGCTAATAAAATAGAAATGTACTGAAGTAACTCTCAGGCAGCGTGTATGCAGAATGCGGAGTACAATTACTAAGGCGACCGAGCTATACGACCCCTGGGAGTATTGAGAGAATGTCTTCTGTAGTTGGAGAAATAGAACACACATCCCAAGTGTCCCGCTTTAGGAAGGGCAGTCTCTCTTTCCCTATGTACCCCTTTTTCCTCCCCTGATGCCCCTCTTTCCTCCCTGATGCCCTTCTCTTCTAGGAGCTCGGAATGTTTGCTGGGTGTGAGGGTATCGCAGGGCTCTACGGCCCTAAAAACCACAATAACGTTTGTAGAAACAGCAGGGAATCGGTAAATAAAAGATCCTCTAAATGCCAAACTCGTTTACATAAATTTATAGCGCTGTTTGTCCCATTTAGGGGCAATTACTGTCTAATAAGGGACCGAGCAATCGGCTGTTGTGGTGTTTGAGCTCCCGTTCATGCTTTTTCTCGGGTTTACAGAAATCTCGGAGGCTTGTATAACATTTTATGAACGATATTTTTTTGTGTTTGAAGTTGTTACTCTGGATAGAGGAAAGAAATCTGAAAGTAGCCACGTAGGATGCCTAGGTAAAGCCCTTTAAATGACGCAACGTGTGCTTCCTATGGAACACCTTATCTTCTCAGCAGGGGCAGGTGGAACTTCTTCCCACCATCAGCGGTTATCCATGGTCCCACCATCAGCGGTCATCCATGGTCCCACCATCAGCGGTCATCCATGGTCCCACCATCAGCGGTCATCCATGGTCCAGTGGTGGAACAGAGCCTCTTAGTGGGCAGGGTGGTGCGCTTAGATCTATATTTTGATCCGACCTTTGCATTCTGGAGACGTTTATGGTGAGCTTGTCATTTTACATGACATGAAAGTATGTCAACCATGAGCAGCCATTGTGTTAAATACAATGTATCGGCAGCATTAACCAGGATCGGAAGCTTTGTCTGCTTTTATTAGTGTAACGTCTGTTAATTATGCGTTTTGCGAGTGTGACATCATTTAACTCGCTTCATTAACATGAGAACAACCGGTGATTAAACTTGTAAGTCCGGTTGCAATTCCTGTTTGGATAAACTCCATTCTGACTTCTCCAACCTGCTCCAGTTCTTTGTCTCTTGGTTTGCCTTTGGTCATTGAGATCATTTGGCAGACTTGTCAAACTAGAAAAATAAAACCTAGAAACCTAGAAAAAAAAAACAAAAAAAAAAAAATAATAAATATTCCCCATTAGGAACCCCATACAGACCTAGGATTCGCCGGCAGATTGGCCCCATTCGGCCCTCGTCTAGTCGTCTAGTTTTTCCTGCTGTAAAGACTCAAGACCTTAATAACTCGTTGGTCTCGTCTTAGATTTAGGAGCCGTGTGCCTATCCAATGCAATTCCCTTACTGTATTAGCCTCTACCACATCTGCTGGGAGGCTGTTCCACTTATTTTACTTGCGGTAAGGAGGACGGGTAATCCTGTCCCATCCCCTCTTTTGATGCGTGTTGGGGGCAAGCGCAATGTATCGCAGGTGGTAGCTATTCTTAAGAATGGGTCAGGTGCCATAATTGTACTAAAGGAACACAACTTGAGGGGGGGAAATACGCATTTCCACCTATATGACCCCATTTTAGCACCTCTGATGCACCGGCTTTCATGGGTTGCAGCTCTGATAACCCTCATTCTTTTTCTGCCTGTGAGTCATGGGAATTGTAGTCTCCGAGATCTTATCTGACCATCTCTTTGATCAAAAATATGTATATAAATATTTTTTATTTGCTACATTTCTAAATGTATTTATCGTTAGAGTTGAGCACTCGGTTTCTTCATCCACCGATGTCCCTCTTTGATATGTCCGCAGCGCTGCCCCGGGGGTGACCGCTTCCCTGGCGCATTCTTATTTTCGTGATTCATATAGAGCAAGGCTTCTCGGGGAATGTTGAGTTGGAATTATTCTCTGTTAATATTTGATGTGCAGGTCCCGTAAACCTGCTCGTAAGCACGTCAAATACATTTACACCGGCAATAAAGAAAACATTTTACTTCCTTCTCTTAAAAAGGGATTCCGGCGTCCCAGGGAGCCCCCTAAACGATCAATATGAACGTTCTATAAATGTAAAAAAAACATAATAATAAATGTATTTAGGGGAGAAGCACCTTCTGGCCCCCTTTGTGGTCGGACGATTCTCACTACTGAAGCAGCTATTCGGTAGCCCCCCAGCAGACAAAATATTCCCGAATTAACCAACTGGCCAGCTAGTCCAGTCCCCAGTAGTCACAGCAACTTAAACACACGAGCTTGTTTATACCATACCTTTTTCTTAGAGTCTTAGGGCCCCAGGCTTAACTGCCTCTCTCCCTGTTGTCAGACTCCTAACACCCCCTAATACCCCCTGAAAGGGCTGACTTCCATCTATTAACACTTTCATGCTGGGCCTAGAGAGCGCTCCATCCTGCTACTAACTTTGCCACAATATATATATTTATTGTTATTATTTATTTTTCTTTTTATTATAATTACTATGTTTTACTACACCAGCTAGGCGTGGGTCATACAAGTCATACAAGTCCGACCACGCATGACAAAGCATTTATCACATTCATTATTCTTCTTCATACATTTACATGATTACTCCTGCTAACACTACGTATCGATCAAGTATTGTACCTGAAGTAGAGCCGTCTGCTTTGGGGATAGTTTGTATAATCCAATCTTTCTTTTCCTTGTAGATTCTCTGAAAGTACTAGGCCTGCTTTGTGCCTCGATATGTGCCTGGTACCTGGGCTACCTGTTTGCAGAACTATTACCTGAGGACTCCATGCAGGTGGCCATCGGAGGCATGCAGAAAATAGGATTAAAGCCGGTTTTGAGAGGTAGGTGGCTGCGGTTCCTGCTCGCCAGGTTCTCACCAAGTAGGTTGAATCTGTTCTGTTTTAGAAAAATGACATTTAATTTTTTTACGATTCTTGCTGCAAAGACCTCAAATGTCATTCGGTGCTAAGTATTCCTGGACCTCGTGTCTATCCCAAAGGAATTAAGAAGTGCTGTAAAGGTGATTTAAAAAGCTTGAACTAGACGTATAAACCCAACTCCTCTTTTTCCCATTTACACGTAGAATTTTGTGTTCTATATCTCCCTTTCCTAATAATTTTTTTTTTTTAAAAAAATCATAAAAAATCTAAAAATTCATTGAGATAAAATATTTCTCTCTACAGCTCCTGCCCCTAAGAAACAGAAATGTGGAATATGGACAGTCTGCTCTCCTAACGAGCTGCCTTATCGCATCCGAAGTGGGGGAGGAAAAACCTTTTTGCCCGAAATCTGTCTGGATGATGAACTGTAAGAGCAAACTACATTTTGTTTCATATTATTGTCAAGGCGCTAGTGAGTTTTAAATAGACTTTATTAACTTTTCTTACATTTTTCTTTAAAACAAATCAGTTAATAAGTCATTTTTTCATAACTCCTAACCAGTTAGTTTTTTGCAAGACAGTCCTGATTTGAGGACGCTGTCCTGCAGAGCTGTCCATCTTTTGCGGGCAGTGGCGATCACGGGCTGCTCCTCATCTCCTCATCTCCCCAGCCCGGTCCACCAAGCTGTAAAATTGATAGCAGCCTGGGCTACGGTGTCACAGCTTCCATATGGCAGCCTCAATGGTGTCACTGGGTGGGGGTGGTGGTGCGCGGTGCGTGCCGACTGTACAGGACCATACCATCAGTGAGGAGGTTGACACCTGAAGCTGCTGCCCTCCAGTGACCGGTCCCCCCCACTCACACACACACGCAGAGGATTCAATAGGGTCTGGTATGGGAGGAGGTCCATATTGATGACGCCATGATGAATTGCTGTGGGTGACACCAGCTCTGGTGACGCCACTAGGCCACCTTGTGATGCGTTAAGGGTGAGCACATCATAGTGGGTGGTCCCCCCCATATAACCACCAACTGGGTCCCAACTCATTTACCCTTCCCCTACCACAGCATCATGGTTTGCTACATGTTTTCCCCCCGCCATATTTGAATTCTTCATAAGACACAAGCATGGCCTGGTTGCCTATAATACACTCTGTAGAAGTATACGCTGCCCACGGCTATCCAGGCAAAGGGTGGATAACATACATGACCAAATTATATGTCATCAGTTAATGTTTTCTGGGCGTAACTCTGGTGTTTCCATTTCAGCTTGTTAGGTGGGCCAACAAAGTCTGGCGACAGAGGAATAAACATCGTTGCTGTTAATCGTAAGACCTTTTTTAAAATGCTTTTGGGGGAGAATTGATTGGAATTGCGCAAATCAGATTTTTATCTGTAGTAGAGAGTAGAGGGAAAAAAAAATAAACAAAAGTAATACAAATGGATAAAACACTGCGGTACCCATTAAAAAAAATAATAATGAAATATATATAATATAGATAGAGATTTTGGTAAACCCAGAATTGTTTTAGGGAGAGTGATATCCTTTTTTTGCGTGTTTTTAGAAGTGGTAGAGGCTAATAATTTGGTTCTGTGTTCTTTTGTAGATGAAACCTGGAAACCGATAGATATAAAAACTTTCGATATGTACGATGGAGGTGAGTATTCTTCTTTATGCTAAAAAAAAACCCCAAAAAGATACTCAAACAAATGTGGAACATTTAATCCCTGTCGCCATCATAAAAGTGGGTTCTGCATAAGTACAGGGCTGTCCGGGGGTGAAGGTGCAAGCGGCCCACATTTGGAAAGGAGGAAACTATGTAGCAAATCATCTGTATGGTGGGATTCTTTTCACCAACCTTGGAAACCATTGCTTAGCTCGTTCATTCTGTTATTTATCCGCAGATTATTCGCCAGCAATGATTGATTTCATTAAAAATTTACCAGAAAGGTCAATTCTTATGATCTCCAGCCATGATGATGCATCTACAAAGTAAGAAAGACTATCTATCTATCTGACTATCTATCTGACTATCTATCTATCTATCTATCTATCTATCTATCTATTTAATTCTCTATCTGACTATCTATTCTATCTATCTATCTATCTATCTATCTAGTCTTTCTATCTATCTATCTGACTAATTCTATCTAATCTATCTTCTATCTCTGACTATCTATCTATCTTCTATCTTCTATTATCTGACTATCCTTCTGAATATCTATCTATCTATCTGACTATCTATCTATCTATCTATCTATCTATCTATCTATCTATCTGACTATCTATCTATCTATCTGACTATCTATCTGACTATCTATCTGACTATCTATCTATCTATCTACCTATCTATCTCTCTATCTATCTATCTATCTATCTATCTATCTATCTATCTATCTATTGATCTTTAATCAAGTGCAAACAGGGCCGGCCTTTGGGGTGTGCGACCGCACAGGGCGCCAC
>VKOC01029498.1:0-15893 GCA_009364415.1 Spea multiplicata
GGTTAATGCAGAAAGCAATTGGTAGCATTTTCAATCCAACATGAATACAAATATTCATGTCATAAATTCACTTTAAAGAAAGTATAGTGCTATTCAATGAACCAATTTTGTAAGCTTAGCTTTTTCATTTCATATTTGTTTATAGACTGTTCTATTACATACAAAATATAAGCCATTTTGATCAAAAGGTTAATGTGGAAAAGAATTGGTAGTTATTGGTAAAAAAATATTATATACACATTGCATTTAAACTCATATAGTTATCTAGATTTAAGTCATTTTTGTTACAGTCAAAGCCCCTAAAGCAGCAGCGTATCTATAGAGGAGCAGGGCTGGTTGGGGAGATCACAATCTAACTTGCCCAACATTAGGGAGCCCAAGGTCTGTCTCTTCAGACCTCAGCTTCTGTACTCCCTAATCACTATGCGCCAGCAATTGATGCCCAGCGCCGGGGTATGATGATAATGAGAAAGGTAAGAGATGGGGAGAAAGGGGTGTAAGGGCAGTGTATGTGTATATATGTGTGTGTTTGTATGCCGATGAGTGTAGGTATTTGTGTGTTTGTAAGCTGGTGTGTGTATGTGTTTAAGGCAGGAGTGTGCGAGGGCAGTGTATGTATATATATGTGTGTGTATGGACATGCTTTTGTAAGGGTAGTGAATTTGTATATGTTTGTGTATGGACAGGCTTATGTAAGGGCAGTGTATGTGTATATGTGTGTTTATGGACTGGTGTGTGTAAAGACAGTTTGTATGGAAAGCCATGTAAAAAGGCTGTGTATGTGTATATGTGTGTTTATGGGCAGGTGTGTGTGTAAAGACAGTGTGTGTGTGTGTGGGCAGTCGTGTGTAATGCTAGTGTATGTGTGTGTTTATGGGCAGGTGTATAGGTCTGCACCTTAATATAAGTCCAGTAAATAAATAGATGCTTATTGTATCAATATTTAAAATACATTGAACATAAATTGAACATATAAAAAACAAGTGATATAATATACAATTTGCAAAACAAATGCGCAAATGCCAGTGTCCTCATGTGCAGTCCATCCCTGCTATAAAGCCTGTAGCCCACTATGAAGTCTATCCAGTTCTCTAAAACCCCAAATCTCTCCTTCCTACACCACTTTCACAACTACACATTTATCTTCGTAAGCTTCCACTGCCTCTCTAGTGTAGCACGTGGTAAACGTAATATTCCTGAAAATATAACCTTGGAAGTCCATTCCCTAAGTTCTTCACCTAGTGCCATAAAATCTTTTTTAAGCACACCAAACCTGCCATTGCCTTTATCATTAGTACCCACATGTACCTATGGCTGCTGGATCATTACCCAACCCCTCCCAACAATCCACCCTGTCCACAACATGCTGAACTCAAGCACCCAGGGACAGTAAAATGTTCAGCATTCTGGGTCTTAGCAGCAGATTGGACAGAAAGAGGAGAAGTAAGAAAGCGTGTGTGTGTTTGTGTATTGTGTGGTGTTAGAGCGAGTGTGTACGTGTTTGGTGTTAGTGGGGGTTAAATAAATGTTGCACCACTAGATATGGGGTATTTTCCAATGTTTCTCTGTTGGTCCCTTGTTTTTTTCATTGGGCATGTGTAGACAAACACCATACAGACAGCAACCAAATTTATCACAAATTGAAGCTCGGCTACAGGTAGAAATGTCTTAAAGTTTCAGACCAAAAACCATTGAAACAGTTTTGCAATTAAGTAAAAATACAAAAAGTTGACTTAGAACTGAAATAAATCATACATTAAGTTGACAATGTCTATTAACCCCTTAAGGACAATGGGCGGTCCCAAATCCCATTGAAAACAATGCATTTTGAGCCCGTACATGTATGGGCTTTGTCATTAAGCGGTGAATACACTGTAGCTAGACCAAAACTGCTTGTTTGGTCTTTCTCTTGATAAGTTAAACACACAATAAAAAACTCATTCTTTCCATAGAAGCGATTTAAGTCTAAAAGCCGTAAGAAGGCAACACATTCTTCAGCATATGCTAACGTGGTATAGGTTTCTGCATTATAAACCCGCCTTACGTAACATAAATGATTTGTAGAATGTAGATCAACTTCAAAGCTATGTTGTAGAATGTATTAATTAAGCAGTGTTTAACACAGTACACGGTTTTCCATTCATCAATTAATAATTATTCAGCTTTAAAATGGTGCAACCATGATCAGATTCATGGGATTATTGTAGAATGTTCAAGTGAACAAAATACAGCTGGGAATAGATTGTAATGTTTGTAATGTATATATTTACCGTCATTCAGCACTAGATGGCAATATCAAGCTGTCATAGATTTGCCCTCAGTTTCACATTGAAAAACATACATAAGCTCCATTTTGTCACTAAAACAAATATTCTTTCTTACAGTATCTCACTGATTTGTATCAGGGAGAAAGGAAGGACAAAGCAGCAGAGCAATATTTCTTCCTTCAGGAACACACTTGACAATGCAGAGAGATCTGAGTATCTCTGGATGCAGAATGATGAATATAAAAAAAGAAATGGAAAAACAAAACTGTTATGACTTGAAATTACAGTTTATACAGGGATGATTCTAGCATTCTTCTTTAAAGGAGCAAAAGTAGTTTTGATTTGTAACTACTTAGTGTAGATTGTACAAATGGTTTTAGTACGTTGCCTACATTTAGTGCTTATTTTAAATACTTTTTAAATACTTATTTTAAATAGTACTAATAAAAGAAATGCCTTGAACTCAAAATAACTTGCATACACGCAGAAATTCAATTTAATGGTAAATATTATTAGATTTGGATTTAATTTAGAATTAGATTTAAATAATTTTCTGGATTGAATTGCTGTGGAGTTCAGCTTGATCCTACGGAGTTCCTGGACTTAACACCGAAATTAGTTGACTGTTGTGTTTGTTTGTCCAAATTGCTCTAGAGCAGTGTTAGTGTCGGATAAAACCTGACAGGTGCCATGCCACCATTCACTGTTTAGTAATTACACTACTGTGTTATATATATATATACAGTATTTTCTGCTATAACACTGTGGGCATTCAACATGTATTAAATTAAAATTCAACTTTTATTTTAATATTCCTTTAATGAAATGAAACTGCTATTCCATTCCCTTCCATGGTGACTGGGTATACATCCATCTCAATTTAATTTAATAGTTGTTTTAGTTCTGATGGTATCACCATGTGATCCTTCAGGATAGATAAAGCAAGAAATTACAAAAATATGAAATTATTATCATACTCTACCATAGCTGAAGTAATAGTTTTACATCCTTGAGCTTAGGGCAAAAAACTGTGTCTGGAATATTAAGAATGAAGAAAAAATTCAAAAAAACATCCAGCCCACAGTATTCTTGTGATGGCATCTCAGTCTAAGTAAATAATTATAGATGCTGATGTTTCCCACAATTTCCTTTTCTTACTATATCATAATTTGGGCATCATTATTACCAATTACATGTTAGCGGCCAACAAAAGGACCCAACAAGTAAGTTTGACAATATCTAACATCAGCAACCCCTTATGTATATTGGTGTTTAGACATCGTGCCATATGCTAGAAAGAGAGGGGTTTTTCAAACCTAGGCAGACTTTGGCAGTATGTACAGGGCTCTGTATAGGCCAGGCAAAACTTGCCAAACCATGTGTTTATGGGCTTGCTTTGTGCACAAAAGTACAATCATGCTGGAACAAGAAAAGGCCTTCCTCAAATGGATGCCACACAAGTTGGATGCATATGATTGTCCAAAATGTCCTTGTATGCTGTAGCATTAATATTACCCTTCACTGGGACCAAGGAGCCTAACTCAAACCATGAAAACAGCCCCTTCATCATACTTTACAGTAAGCAATATCCATTTAGGTAGATAGCATTCTCTTGGAATCTGCCAAACCCAGATTTGTCCATCAGTAAAGCGTGATTCATCACACCAATGAACTCCTTTCCACTACTCCATGGTGCAGTGGCAGTGTGCTTTATACCATTTCAGCCAAAGTTTGGCATTGCGCATAGTGATCTTTGGCTTGTGTGCATCTGCTCCCGAATGGAAACTCATTTCATGAAGCTTATGGCACACAGTGATTGTGCTTATGTTGCATCACGGGGCAGTTAGGGACTCTGTAGTGAGTGATATTTGAACATGCTACAACACTCAGAAGCCCCTTTGTGTGTGTGTGCTTTGTCTAACACTTGCAATGGACTGGGCAGATGTGCCAGAGCATAAATTTCAGAAATTGACTTGTGGCAAAGATGGTATCCTATAACCGGCTCAGTGGTATTGCGTCTTTACCCCAGCCCCATACCATAATATCAATATTTTCTTGTTCGTAAAAGGGGAAAACAATGTATTTTCAAGCACACTTGAAGAGCATATTATTTATAGATAAGACACGTGTGAAAGCACTATAGAAACAGTAAATTCCAGTGGAAAGTGGTAAAAGTGGAGCACACAGCAAAAATAGACCACCGATGGTGATTAGACAACATTTAAAATTTTACCCCAAAATAGCTCTTTATATAAAAACCCTAATTGTGTGTTAAAACACCAGCTAATAACATGTAGTCTAACAGCCACATGCGTGTCAAAACCCAGTTAATACCATGACGTGGCAAAGTCCAGTTATCAACACACAGTCTGCCAGCTGAGGCAATTATATATTTTAATATAATATTTATGTGGAGGATATGAAGCGAAGCTGAGGGGTTGGGGCTGAGGCAATTGTATATTTGAATTATATATTCTAATGTTATATTTATGTGGAGGGTATGAAGTGGAGGTTGGGGAACAGGGGCTGAGGCAATTAAATACATTTAAATATATATATCCCTCAGCTCCCCACCTCCACTTCATACCCTCCACATAAACATACACCATATGGACAAAAGCATTTGGCACACCTGACCATTACACCAAAATTGTATTCTAAATACATGAACATTAATATGAAGTTGCCTCCATTCATCCAGTAGAGCATTTGTGAGGTCAGGCACTGATGTTGGATGAGACGGTCTGGCTGTTAATCTCTGTTCCAGTTCATTTCAAAGGTGTTCAGTGGGGTGAGGTCAGGGCTCTGTGTGGGCCAGTCAAGTTCTTTCACACCAAACTCACCCGACCATGTCTTTATGGACCTTTCTTTGTCCACTGGGGTACATTCATGATGGAATAGCAAAGGGCCTTCCTCAAACTGTTCCCACAAAGTTGGACAAATAGCATTGTCCAAAATGTCTTGGTATGCCCCCTTCAGAGTGGAAGCTAAGGGGAGGACCAACTTTATTTTAATGTCTATGTATTTAGAATACAGTGTCATAAAAGTCCATGTGGGTGTTATGTTCAATGTAATGTCCCAAGACTTTTATTCATGTAGTGTACAGACAGCAGCTTATCTGGATAGATTAGCTAGCTCAGCTGCTGATAGGACAGAATCTTTTTTTGAACAATGACCTTGTCAATCTGCAGCATGTGCAGCGTGTGCCAGCAGTGCCATGTTTAAAGTCCCAGAGCCCTTCAGTATGGCCCATTCTACTGCCAGTGTTTTTGTCCTTGGTGATGCCTATGTGCTTGGTTTTATACACCTGTTAGCAATTGGTGTGGCTGAAACACCTAAATTCAAATGTTTAGATAAGACTGTAAACCCTTATTTAGCTTTAATATACCATGCAGATGGTTCTTTGAAATAAACACACTTTTAAATTTCTCCAAATTGCCTAAAATAAATAGTTCTTTATGTTCCCCAGTTATTAGTATTATGCCTTCCCTGTCCACTGTATTTGTTAGTGTACATCTATTTATCAGGTACACATATTTTACTGTGTTTTGCAGTTCTTTTATATGATTTGACCTTTTCTGTGAACAGCTTGTTCAATTGCAGATTATGTTCTTGTTACCATGGTCACTTTAGAACATGATTGCTTGTATTCGACTGTTGAAGGACTTTAACAGAAGACTTAATTGTTAATGAAGGCCATGTGTACCCACTTGAGAAATAATGGATGACCTGGGTATAGACGGATGTATTTGTAGATGCCAGTTATATAGGATAAAGGTGTTACCTGTCTAAACATTATCAATGGTATTTATTGTTTTATGTAGTTTATTGTTCTCTACTGATTCTCATCACCTTTGGAAGTGATTTAGAAGTTAGATTAGGCATTATGACTGCAGGTACTGGATCAGGTGGAAGTGAAAGAAGTCTCCCTATTCTTTGTGGGAAAGACAGGGGCAAAACTGGAAATCACAGGGCCCCAGTGTGAAAATTGCTCACATATATACCTATTCATGCTCAGACACTTATATATAGACATTCATGTTCACATACACTTATACATACACATGCATGGTCAAATACACACCCAAGTCAGAAGGACCCTTTCCGAACAATTTTCAAGAGGCATGAGGAGGCAGGAAGTGGTCACAAGTGTTGCAGGAGTCACCTGGGCCCCCTAAAAGGATAGGAAGGGCACAGAAGTCAGAAGCGCCCTTTCCGAACAATTTTCAAGAGGCATGAGGAGGCAGGAAGTGGTCACAAGTGTTGCAGGAGTCACCTGGGCCCCCTAAAGGGATAGGGCCCCATTGCAGTTGTGACCCCTCTAACCCCTGTAGTATGCTACTGGGGACAGATGGACTTTCTGCAACTTTCAAAACAACTTCCTGCTTGTAGGCACCAGTTGGCTACAGTCTTAGTTTTCCGCTTGGCATCATCTGCCAGCAAAGTTTAGATCTCTAGACAAGAGGAGACCAAGATGTGAACTGGCAGAAAATCAGAACTGGATAATAGGCGTAACTAGCAAAGAACTGTGTTAGAAAAATAAAGGTTAGGACAGCTAGGGTCATTCACGATCAGGGCAGAACATTAGGCTCTACCAGAGCATGACATAAACAAACTACAGTCCTGGGCCATATAATCACAGATTGAAATGAAGTGAACAGCTTGGGTGACAGGTCTATGCAGAGCAGAAGCATATATAGGGTATGGCAGCTATGGCACGTGCCGGTGAGCGGCTTTTAAACGCTTTTTTTTTTGATTTGGAGGAGAGAGTGGGGTGCCTAGCAACCGCTCGGCGCCCCTCATTCTCCTCCACGAGCCCTTTACCCCGTCCCGGTGCCGGCATTTCATGCAGAGCACCCCAATATGCCGGCATACTGCGGCGCTCAGCAGTGAAACAGCGAGCAGGTTTTAAACACTGATACGGAGGAGACAGAGGGGCGCCTAGCAACCGGCAGTGCAGGAAGACACAATGCTCCCGTCTCAAGGTGAGGGAACTACAAAGGGGGAGAGGAAGAGGGTAGTATGGAAAGGGGTTAGAAAGTGACAAGGGAGGGAGAGGGGGTAGTAAAGAGTGTGTGAATTAATGTGTGGATGCATTGAGTGAATGAGGGAAAGCATGAGTTAATATGTGACTCATTCACATATTAACTCATGCTCTCCCGCATTCAGACAACTCATGCTCTCACTCATTCAGACAATACATTCACAGTGAATGTATTGTCTGAATGAGTGAGAGCATGAGTTATCTGAATGAGGGAGAGCATGAGTTAATATGGGGATAAGTGGAAGGGCAAAGATGGCACTAGCAACATGCGTGAGCCTTGGGGACCAAGATGGCACAGGCAGGGTCAGGGTGTATATGGAAACAAAGATGGCACAGTCCAGACTTTTTGGGAACAAACGTTGTCTCTTCCTTTCTGTCCTGGCTCCTAATTGATGTGACATCCTGAGTCCTGGCAGCCTGCAGGATCTGCACTAGCTGTGTGAAGAAAGAACAAAGAAAACAAACTGGCACATAGCAACGGATAAGGAATGTGTGAAGTGTGTGTTTGCATGGCCAGTTTGTGTGTGTCATTTTATTTCTATGGGTTTCTGTGTTTAGTGTGTGCCAGTGTTTGTGTAAGTGTGGCAATGAGCATATATCTTAAATACTGTGTATTTGAAATTGTATGTATATGTATATATATAATATGAAATACTGTAGAGCTAGGAATACAAATATGTACTCTGCACCCCCAAACTCTTTATTTACTTACCTTATTCCATTAGGGGTACCTAATGCCGCATGTCTGACCTTACCAAATAACATATCACCCACTTAACACAGTGCCAGGTTCCCCCCCAGCTTGTCAGTGCCATATTTGCACCCAAACAACAGTGTCATCTTTGTGCCCAAACGTCATTCAAATTGAGAAATGTATAAATATTGAGCCAGATACTGACAACGACAGTGGTACAGAATAACTCACATTATTAAATAGTAAGCCAGACACCAAGCATGGTACAGCATGACTCCCATTAATATATACTAAGCCAAGCACTGGTGGTGGTACAGAATGACTTGCCGTATACTGAGCCAGACATTGACAGTTCTACAACATAAAAAAACATTCCTCCCATTGTGGAAAAAGATGAGCTGGATGCTCCATCCTTTTCCAGTGGCTTCCTCCACTTCCATCTTCCGTCTCTTCCATCCCTCAGCTCCACTTTCCTTCTTCTTCAGGCAGGTTTCATGTTATATATTCAGATAATGTTAACCAATGCAGTTTCCATCGCCAGCCGTGACAGATCATTTAGTAAGTTAAAACTAATACTTTCATATTTGAGAGCCTCCATGGGTCAAGACAGACTCTGTGATCTTGCTCTGCTGAGTGTAGAAAGAGAAGAAACTGAAAAAAATTACTTTGAGCACATCATAGACCAATTTGCCTCAGTGAAAGCAAGGAAGGTGCACTTGTAATTTTCATGTAGTGCAATAATTTGTTAATTAAAAGATTAATGAGCTTAGGCGTATATATGGGGAGTTTACCCTAGGCTACATTTGTTTTGTTTAAACATTAGGGAGAATTGTTGGATTTAGAACTGCATTTCATATATTTCCCAGGATTGTATGGTGGTTACGTGCATCTGCAGGAATGTTTGACTTACCGTATTATGTTTTACCCCTACCCCCTTTTTTCTTGCTGTACCCTTTTATTGCACAAACCAAAACATTTAATTTAAAAGAAAAAAATAAAAGATTAACAAGCTTGATTTGTATTTCTCGGCTGATTTTTTGTGTGTGAAAGTGATCTAAAAGATGGGTTTTAGATATTTGGACAGGGGCGCAATTTCAGTGCTTGCCATGGGCGCTATTTTCAGTAGATAAGCCTCTGATGCAGAGGCAGATATTCTAGTGACCTCAGTGCCTCTAATGGAGACAAGGGTATGTGCATCACTACTGGTTGTGGTAGCCTGGCATATTTTGTATAATTCACACTTTAGCTAAACTGACTATGTATAAGTTACAAGCAATATCATACTTTCAAATTGCTAAAATGTACTTAGTTGTCCATGAAGCTACAAAATATTGTATATGTTTGGGTTAAAATATGGTGCTTATAAACAAATTAACTATTTATTGGAACAATTTATCTGTATGCAAAAACAGACTCAAAAGATTTATTTGTAATGCCCACTGTTGGACTATGATGGACTCAAAACTTTGCCATTTATTTATTGATTGTATACATTGTGTTTAATGATTTCTAGTAGTACTATCAGCAAAGTTTAATAGAATTTAGACTAATATTACAGTAACTGAACAGTTTAAGCAAAAAAGTAATTTTTTAATAAAATATTTTTAAATTGCAGGCACAGCCTGAATCGTTTATTTGTGTGTAATAGATGGATCATGATACATATATTTCTGTTCTGACTTGCTTAGTATCGCATTAACAAAGTTAGATATAAATATGTATATATTAAAATATATAACTGTGTATATATATATATATATATATAGATTAGTATATAGAATATATCTTATCTATATATATATATATAATATATATATATATACTTTTTGGGGGGTTATTTGTAACTTTTTTTATATACAAGACTCCACAAGGTGTAGTCCGTGTTTTAATATCACAATAAGTGAAGTGGATAAAGGCATCAAACCTAACAAAAACAAAAATATGGGTTAGCAGTCAGTGTGGCAGTGACCTCCCACAGTAATACGTAAGCTGAACTTATGAAGACAAAGGCAAGGTGATAAGTGCATTTAAGAAGTACTTCTGAGCGGCTTTATTTCTTTTGACAGCGAGTTGTTAAAATGTTCCTTTCTGTAGGTTTTCATAAATTCTAAGATTTTGATAGCAAAAGCTCGATAATAGTGCATTCAAAAATTGAGGCGCAATCAATGAGAAAGCGTAAAGAAAACATTGTTGAGCAGAATCCACTCGATAAACAGTCACAGACACGAAGGACACAAAAAAGGGTTTTTAGGACTTGGGCTTATCTTGAATTAGATTTTGTGAGAAATAAATAAAAGCATTTAGGGAGAATAAAAATGTACCAGAGGGACAGAAAAACACCATTTTTGACATGCATATAAAGGAAAATGGGAATAATGTAGCCCACTATTTAATAATAAAGTTGACCATTGAAGCTAAACCAAAATCAGAATTAATTGTACACTCATGCCACCTCCATCCCATTCCTCGTGTGACAAAGGTATTTGAAACAAATGTTATATATGTTAGTATATATACAGTATATTATTTATTATATTATCCTTTAAATAGGTGACAGCAAGGATCAATTAATTAACAATGATAGGGTTGGAGTTAATAAGATGATTGCAAAGGTAACACATAATCTTCCAAACATTTCTTTCTATTTTTTTATCAATCCGATTTATCATCTATAATTTCATTGTTTCGCAAATTCCTACCATAATATCATAACAAGTGCAAAATGTATTTAACTAAATAACATGTCACTGGCAAAACAAACAAATCAATAATGAGCCTTTTTGGCAGGCTAGAACATTGTTTTAGATCTGCCTCGGTGTATGCAATGTTTAAATACAATTTAGAGTCAGTGGTAGCCAAAGAGATGTGTACTTTCCAGGAAAGAAAGAAGAAATCACAGTAATCAGCTTTCCATCAGTGTGTATTGTCCAGGTTAGAAACCATGCAAGTTGAAGTTAAACGTACTCACTGAATAACTTTGTTAAATTATGCGTAGCGATTCTCGGTGCGAACAGTTGCTATGGCAATTGATTGGTGGTGGTTGTTTTCTGTAATTATCCTTTTAAGAACAGCCAGAAGGTAATAAATGTATGGTTCTGCACTTTTGGTACTTTCATAAGCATTCTTTTTACTCTGGTGTATGGATTTTATTTACTAAGTAGTTGTGGTTAATAGGAAATGTAATCGACCTTAACGCTTACGTAGTAATAGATAATTAATATAGTTTTTAGGAGAGTTGAATCATTGAGAAGTTACTCCTATAAAAAGTGAGCTGGCTCTTTGTGAGTAAGACTCAAGCAAGGTGAATTTGAGGCAGAGCGGCAATGATGGGGCAGCCCTGGTACTTTAAAGCAAGTGGACACTTGACGTAAGTGTGGGTGACGGTTGCATATGCACAGCCACATGCCATGTTTTTTTATACTCACGTTGCAAGCAATCAGGTATATCCAGCTTCTGGCCACCCGCTCTCTTGCAAACACATTTATGTACACATTTATGGTACATATATATGATGATTATAATGTCATACCTTTGCTCAGTACTAAAAGCATTACAACTACAATAATATCAGCTATTAGTTATTCAAAAGAGTAGCAAAAGGGTGAAAGTTGTATAACAAAGTAGCACTGTAGCATCTTGTGAAACATTTGGAATCCACACATCCCGATATGCAAAATGGTTTCATAGTTTTATTAAATGAGTACCTGGTTTACAGATTCTTGACTGAAATGTGTATAAAGTGCGTAAGATAGCTTAATATAAAAATAATATATGCAAATCAAGACAATATAACATTGCCCCATGATGTAAAAATTAACAAATATATAGCATTGCACAACAATTAAAAAAGGAAATATAGAAATGATAAAATTTCACATGAAATATAATGCATTTTCTTAATAACTGTAACCAAAATACGAGGGTTTACAGTCTGATTTTTAATTGGTTTTATTAGTATTCTACATGGTGAGATCATCATGTTGCCACTTATCATTTTCAAGTACATTGTAAAAGTACAGGGAACATGGTGACCTTGTTACATGTCTTTGTTTTTGTTAATTCTAGCAAATGTCATAAAGATGTATCCTTCGCCACATAGGTATTAAATGGCAAATATACTGTTAAGCAAACATTGTTACAACGGTTGACTTTGCATTGAATTTAAAGAGTGCAGTTCAGATGAGAGCCTCTAGCACGCAGCCATGGAAGAACTTTTATATTTTTAGGAAATTATTGACTGGAATCTATGAGATATCTAAAAGCTAGACTTTATAAAACAAATAAAAAGATTGCATGCTAAAATCAAACATAACATTAAGTTATCCCGACTGCTAAAATGCACATTTAGCTAGTACACTTGATAAGGATGGGTTGATTCTACATCTAGTATACTGTCTAATCATATCAAAGAATACTGCTGCATCTCTAATTGATTAATGAAAAGTTTCAAAGTGGCTTCAGTTATGTTTTATGATTATGTAGAAATCATCATACAGTTAGTCTTGTTATAACTATAATGTGTAGTAACCCAGTAAAATAATATCCCATACACTCAGCAGCTTATTTATGTGCTTACAGGGGGAAAGTGGCCCAGTAATATAGTGGCACCTGAAACAGAAACAGGATTCAATATGAAAAGTTGAATTCTTATATTTTATTATATCAGAAACTGTAGAAGCAAATACAGTATCATGTGGCCTTTGTCACCATTAATGTAATGTTTTCCCATTTCAGTTACACAGAGAGATTTATCTGAATCTTAATTTGCAGTGTGTACCATCCCTAGCTCCTGGGCTTACAGGAGATGAGTTTAGATGAATGTATCTCATGCTGGAAGCTCTCCTATTATGATGCTTTTCTGACAGTGATTGTTTGTGAACAGCAAGACACAGGGGGCTGTTCATTCTTCATTTGAGCACTGCTTACTGATCACAGTGTGATCAGTATAGAGGAGATCAGGGGACATTTTCCCCTCTTTCAAAAAATTTATAAAAAAGAAACTAAAAAATATTATAGGGAGCCAATACTGCCATGCTGCCATCATTGCTGAGGTCCACAAGATACAAGGGATATCCCCACTGGTTTTACAATTCATATTGCAATAGAAACACTTCACAGAAAAGGAATAAATTATAGGAAAATAAAAAATAAAAATAAAAACATACCCACTACACCAATACTCAAGCCTGCTGAATCCCCTCTCATCTCTCTCCAGCCAAACCCCCACATAAGAGATAAAAACTGCTTTGAGAAAATACCAGGTTATCTTAATGCAGTTTGGGTTTTAGTTTGTTCTCCAGAGCTAGCTTGCAGTCTGTTTGTATAAACAATGCCATTGTTGCTTCCATTTTTTCTCCTCTTCTCATAGCCGTATCCAAAATCTGTCCAATAGTAATAACTTTTAGATAGGGTTGCCATACGTCCCTTTTAATGTTAGTTTCAATGTTAGTAAAAAGCATTGTTCATTATAGCCAAGTTTAGATTCAAGAACAAATCTCTGTTTCATTGGGAATGAAAACAAATCTCTGTTGTGGTCTCTTAGGAAGCAAAAACAATCTTTCTCTTAAGAAATGTCTTCTGTGCTGCTTGACCTGCATGTGAGTAGCCTTCTTCTAGTTACAGTCATCTTCTTAGCTGAATTTGTTCATCTCTTCTACCCCTATGATTGAACCATTTGGTCCAACTAGCCTGTTCTTTCTAAAGGAGATTGAAACATTAGTCAGTCCCTGTTTTAGATTAAGGATAGCAAATGCCTATCCCATGCATGTTTAAATGCCCTCATTGTATTAGCCTCTATCACTTCCTCTGGGAGGCTCTTATTTGCTACCCGCTCAGTGGAGTAAGCATTTTAACATTGCCTTTCATTTGGATGGAGGCTTGTGTGTTGCACAAAATTAATGCAGAGAGATATGAAACACTGTAATATATGCCACGGGTCAATATTAAGAGCAAACAGTAGGTGATATGTGGAATTAAGCTATGGTAAAAATACCAGTCAGTCAGTCAAAGCAGAATTATTGAATAGACTTAGGTTTAGAAGAAAAGTAAATTCAAATATATTTATACCTTGATTGATTATAAGACAACTCTGATTATAAGACGACCCCCCAAAAGTTAATTTTTAATTTATAAAAAAGAGCTGAATGTAAGACTACCCTATAGAAAAAAAGTTTTACTAGTAAATATTAATTTACATTTAACCAATTTTTAATATTGAATAAAAACTTTGATAATGATTGAGAAAAATGCATTTGTTTGTTTTTATTTCCTTTTATTTGCCAACCTGCTCATTTGTATGCATAATATTATATAAACTCACCATCTAATTAATGGAAATCTAAATCAGTAACCAAAATCCAATTATTGGTATGTAATATGTGTAACAATAATTAATAATAATAAACATTCAGCAATGTACAAATTTTAGGTAGTTATTCCAGATGGAAACAAACAAAACTATTTGCATTTTCCCATCTTTGTTCTAGAGAAAAATCAGAGGACACAACATTCTGCTGTCACGGACTGACCTGCTGAGAAATGAGTCACAGACTGCCAGAGACAAGCCTCGACTGATCAATTATTCATGTTTAATACCTGTCATTTAAATAGAACATAAATTCATCTTTGGTCATATGTAGGTATGCAGACTTTCATTTCTTGATACAGAGCTCCACAAGGTCAGGGGTAGGCAAAGTGGAGTTGGGCTTTACAGAAGCAACAACCCTAAGCAACTGGATTGCAATATGATGTCTGTCTCTCTGGACAGCGTATTGTAACTAAACTGAAGAAATATGGCATAGCTATTTCTTTGAAATATTAGTAGGTTAAAAACAAGACAAAGGGAATGAATCATTCATTGTTATGCTTTATTCAGGTTCAATTCAGAACATATTCACATACAAAGATTCATAAGAGTTTTCCAGAGTTTGTTTGGTAGTAACTTACACCCATACACTCGCACACACCTACACATACACTCACACACACACCTACACACATACTCAGCAACTCCCACTAGCACACAGCAATACCCAGACACTCACACATACGTGTCAATGGTTGTGTGACCAGAAAGAAGCATTGTAATCTTGCTATGCTCAGAATTGTTAATAAATATGCTCCAACACTCAATTCTATAAGGGGCAATGAACGTCTCCTGGCTTTATGCAACGGATTCTAGTTTTAGAAATATTTAAAACCTCAAGAACTTTAAAGCTGTCACTTGCATGCCAAGTCCATTTACAATGTTGGCTCAATGTTTTGGGTTTTTTAATTTGCATAAAGTATAATCGTTTTAAACATACTTATTGACTTGTTTGTAAACGGGAATCTGCAAAGTAGAAGCCAATATATATATCATTTTTTCAATTCACAGGTAGTTTAAGGCATTGTGGGTTTAGGAAATTAACATATACCTGCATTAGTACCTATGAATAAACCAAGACATTTCTGAATTAGCATATCCATGACCTCAGAGGCACCTGTGAATCAAATCTCCTTATTAACCAGCAAATATAGAAGCTATGATACTTTCGTTTCTCATCACAATAAAGGTCCCTCTTACTCAGCCTCCTTTGCAGCCCAAGGTGTCCGACCACTGATTGATCTTTTGAAGCAGCCAATCAGTGGCAGAAAAGTGCTCCAATTGCAATCAGTGGGACTATTTGCTGTGCATGAGCATGTGCCCAGAGCATTCACCAGGGCCAGACTGGCCCCCCGGGACACCGGGAAATTTCCCAATGGGCCGGTCCGTGGGCCGGGCGGCCGACAGACCACGGTCACAAAGTTCAAAACAGCCGCTGAGCGTCTGCAAGCGGGATTGAACACGGCAGTTGTGCGCAGGGCCGGCCTTTGGGGTGTGCGACCTGTGCGACCGCACAGGGCGCCA